>CM035417.1:78714089-79009089 GCA_020310875.1 Ceratopteris richardii | reverse complement strand
CACATTCTTGAAGGATTCAGTAGGGTCAATAGATTTCAGTTTATTGTAATGTTTATCGACGTTGAAGCCAAGGAGGCATTTCAGGAAATTTTCGACCATATTTCAATGGCCATAAGAGAACCTGATGATGAAAGAGACTCTTTGAAAGCGAAGTACAGATGCAACTAGATTTGTTTTGATTTAAAGTTGACTCTCTCACAAAGTTTTATCTCAACAGCGTATGCATAATGCAGTATCGATGTAATCTCTCTCTCTCTCTCTCTCTCTCTCTCTCTCTCTCTCTCTCTCCCCCTCTCTCTCTCCCCCTCCCTTCCCTCCCTCCCTCCCTCCCTCTCTCTCTCTCTCTCTCTCTCTCTCTCTCTCCCCCTCTTCTTTTCCCCCACCTTTCCTCTCTCTCTCTCTCTCTCTCTCTCTCTCTTCCTCCTTCCTTTCATGCGTGCGTTTCGATGTATAGTGGTTTTTGTATTGTTCTCTTGGGCAATTGGCCAGGGTTCAATACCTCGTGGGGAACGGATGCCTCAGCTCGTTTGAGTATGTCCATATGATGTATAAGCTCTGTGTACTTTATGGTGGGTGTGTGAGTGTCTCCAATATATTATATATTGTATTAAAAAAAGAAAAATCTAGTTACTATATATTATATATTATGCTTGATGTTTAAAAGCACGATGAATAGTAATGGACTCTCAAGTTTCATCTCAAATTTGCTAACATGCACAATGATGGAAATAGTCTTTGCATACAATAAATTTCTACATGAATTTTCTTAGCTTAAGATCTTCATGATCATTTGAAAAGTTCATCAAGATCATGTATACAAGGATAGGCTTTGTGAAGTCTGTCTTAGGTTTGACCTTTTCACTTCATGTTTCTCAAGGTTGAGATTTCAAAATTACTGGTATTATGCCTAAAGGTTGGAAGCGTATTAGTTCAGTTAAGGTTATGTGCGTCAAAGTTACAACATTTCCATATGATGTATAAGTTAGAGCATTTCCATATGCCTCAACTTGTTAGAGCAATTCCACATGATGTATAAGATTTGTGTACTTTATGATGGGTGTGAGTGTCTCCAATTTCTTGTTGTATTGAAAATTAAAATAAAATCTAGTTGACATATATTATATATTATGCTTGAGGCCTTTATTCAGCTTTGGAGGGTGTCCGTTTGAGGTGATTGTTGTCCATGTTCAGTCATCCTTTATTTTTGAAGATCTACCTCATTGTATTGTGTACTCATTGTCTCCCCGTTTTTTGGAGGATCCCTTCTTCACGTGGTTATTATTCACATTAAGATATCATTTTTTGATGGGTATCTACTTCAATAGTGTACTTTAGATGTCTACTTGAACTTACCTCAATTTTCCATTTCTATATCAACATTGTCCCTTTTAGCCTTAATTCGTCCATCAAGTGGTTTTTCTTTTATTTGTTGCTCTTTGATTGAGCACAAACTTGGCATGAACTCAATAATGTCATTGGCTATTCAAAAAGCCACACTTTCCTCACCAAACATGACCAACATTTTAGTGGGTGTGCTTACTTGAATGGGGATGAGCATTCAAATCAAAGTTAAATGATATCATATAGACATAAACAATTATCAAAACACAATAAGGATGATTGTTTGTGATTCCCATTTGGGATGCCATCAAATCATTATGTTTCTATTGTCTCGTATTCTTGGTGTGACTATTGTATAGAATCACTTGATTAGATATAATATATCATTTTGCAAGAGAAAGCAGAAATAATGAAAAGGTACAATGAAGATGCACCACAATATATTCCCCTTTGCACGAGCTTCATGATGATGCCATCACAATAGATAACGAAGCTTTGGACAAAGCATACACTACTCTACACAGATTTGTAGAATACTCAGAAACCACATAGTACATAGAGACCTTGAACATAGATTTTTAGCTCTCATAAAATGCGGTCAAACTCTCTATCTATGGTTGACTAGGCCATTGTATATTTTATTAAAGAACATAGACTAGAGTGTTTGTCAGCCAACCATTTGACCTTTGACATGGACATAAATGGTAACAATCTCCCACTAAAGCCCTGGGAGAAAAAATAAAGAATGATATTGTATTATTGAGCGTAAGTATATAAACTATACCTCCCACTTGATCAACATGTTACACAATGTACAAGTAATTGGGCAAGATCATGAATCAAGTAACCGTCATCAAGTGCCAACAGTGTTGAAAGTTGTCTTGTGGTTTTAGTCAAATCATCTACAATATTATCTCGAGTATGAACCTTCTCAAGAATAAGGTCCTCAATGGCTAAGCAATCTCTTATGAAGTGAAACCTTGGCTCAACGCGCTTGCTCTTTGCATGATAAACATAAATCTTAGCCAAAGCAATGGCACTCTGACTATCACTAAGAAAACCACATACATGTTGAGGTAGAGCTATATCATAAGCATGACGAGAGAGCCACAATGCTTTCTTACATGTGTAGTTGCAACATCCAGAGTAGTGGAACCAATTGTATGATCTTGAAGACGAGATCTCCATGAGATAACACCTCCAACAAAGTGAAAAATGTACCCTAATATAGATCTTTGATTATCTATGCAACCAGCATAATCGAAATCTATGTAACCATTAATGGATGCCTCTCCTTTATCCAAGCATAGTCACTTGTCCTTAGTGCCACTTGGATATCTCAAAATCATCTTGAATGCTTCCCAATGCTTCTTGTCAGGATTGGACATATATCTGCTCACAACTCCTATCAGAAATGCAATGCCTGGTCTCATAGCTACCATAACATACATGAGACTACCAACAACAGGTTGAAAAAGATTTTTCTTCATGAATTCTTTTTCTTCATCTGATTTGGGGCAATCATCATCCTTGCTGAATTTCACATACGAATATGTTTGGCATCCCCCAAATTCTCCATATGAAATGTCTCACTCAACTTCTTTTGAGCATGAACAAGTCATCAAAGGACTTCCAAGCAATCAACATATCATCAACATAAAGTATAAAGCATATCAAGCTGTCATCCATGCATCTCTTTGTGTGGAGACAATGATCCTCATTGTTTCAAGGATAGCCTTGAGACTTCATAAAAGCATAGAACTTTTGGTACCATTGTTTAGGGGATTGTTTAATTCCATATAAGCTTTTTTTTAGCTTACAAACTAGACTCTCTTTGCTAGTAAACACATAATGTCGAGATATGAAGCTTAACATGTGATGATTGAGGATGACACATACCACTTTTTCATCTCTCTGACATGTAATGGTTACTCCGATGTATGTCAGGGACGCTTTTTAGTGAGTTGTACTAGATTTATCTACCAAGAGTGATGGCACATTTGTTTTCTTGCCAACTCACTCACTCACAGACATGAGGGATCTCTTTATGTACTTTTCTTTATAAATTGAATTGTTTTGTATTATTGCATTAGGTCATTTTTGTATATTCTCTTTATGTAATAGAAAATGAAGAAGATCTGTCTTCCTTGTTTCAACTTGTGTATGCTCCTCTCTTTGTGTATGAGAGTGTGTGAGAGCTCTCTTCTCTTGACATGGTATCACGACTAGTGTGGTTGTAGAGATCTTGTGGAGAAGGTTGACAGTGAAGAGTACGTGAGAAGGCATGTAGACTGCGTCCTTCACAAAGGATCTTAGATTGCTAAAAAAATTGGTGTGAAAGTAGAAGGCGCCAAAATATTTTCAGAGCCATCTCAACTTCCATTTTGAGTTGGCAAGGTGGGGCCCATAAAAAAACTAGGCCGATTTGCAAGAGTATAACTTGCATTCTGTTTGACATCTCTCAAATATTCTAGATTTAGAATTTCAAGTGACTCCATGTACTGCTGATACACAAAAATTGTGTTTTTTTGAGATCGAACTGTCAAGTCAATGTGATAGGGCTCAGCCAGAAGTACTGCTTCTAGTGTTTTTGTAGTATTGTGAATTGTTGGAAAATGGAAAATGCCGATGGAATGAGTCAACTTATGAGTGATTTATTTAATTGGATATTCTAACATCTTTTGCAACATCATTAATAAAATCTTAATAGTGCTTTTTGCCAAGCCATTGGCACGAGGATAATATGGGGAATTGGATTTGTAAGCAATGCAGTAATAATATGTAATTGCTTTTATAAGGGAACTCAAAAAATGAGTGTCTCAGTTTGAAACTTATTCCATGGGGAGTCTCAATCTAGGAAACAAATCAATTCGTAACATTGTGGCGAGACTACCCATAGTTCGTAGGTTGTTGAGTGGTACCAATAAAATTCAAGCCCCATTTCTGAAAAGGGAGTTACTGCAATGGTGGCTATAGAGGAAATCGAGATATCTCTTGAGGTTCCCCCATCCTTTGATAGGGATCACAAAGTCAAACATAGTCCCAAACATCACATGAGGTGAGTTCCAAAATGACCACAATTGAGTCGAGAATGAGCTTTTGAAATCACGATTTGAAACTTCATTTTGGGGGCCATAATCTAATACAGTCCTTGTAATACAGTTGATCTAAGATGATGGAAAATTGCAGACTTTAAAGTGCTAGATTTTTTTGGGTTGTAGAACGTAGTTGCACAGGAGACACACCTTTGGCTAGAAAAGACATTGTTTCATCATATCAAGTTAGAATACCTAGCTCAAATAGAGTAGCATCACACACTTGAAATCATTCAAAATTGGGCATACTCAATGACCTTGGGATGCGTGTGTGATTTCTTTCTCCTTATGTTCATTGCTCTCATATTGTCATTGTGGGGTGGGCCTATGTGCATACAACCGAATCTACTTTGGATCGACATTTTGGTGGTGGTATGCACCACTTGATGCCAATGAGCTACTCAAATGCTTGTGGTTCAATACTAATTATTTGGGGCCATTTTCAGGGATCTTGATCCACACATTGTTTCTTGTGAGATGGTAATGTTAAGATCAAGGTAAGAACCTCATTGTAGAAGGTTGGTGTTCCATGGTTCACTAACAAGTATTCAATCATTTCCATAAGTATTCATATCATTGTCATGTTTCCCATTTGTTGCTTGTTTCATGACCAAAGGTCTACCTAGTATTCGAAACCTAGAAGAGATCTTTAAGGTTCCAAAGAAGGGTGTATTGCTTTTGGGCATGAAAAACGTTTATGTTCATTCCCTTTATTCCTTTTAAATAGTCACACAGTAAGTAGAACACACTTCTAGGTTTCTACCTATACAAGATTTGTGGTTGGTTGCATATGTGGAATGTGTGGAACTTTATACAATGTAACATAGAGTAGGTGTTGATAGAGGAAGGTAAAATTCTTTGAGTCTTACCATAGTACTTCCGAAGGAAGTGAAACTCTCGTCTGTTAGAATTTTAGCAATCTCAAGTGTGGAAACTCATGCTAAATTGAAGTGCCATATCACTCACACTTTTTGGTAGGATATACAACCACTTTTCCACGAGTTTTCTTAGCTCTTTACTCACCTAATTGATGTTGAAAATTTAGGATCATTTGGAGGGCATTTTTTGAATTCAAATCTACAAGTACCTATTTGAGTATTATATAAGCAAACACATCGAGCAAACTCATGGCCATCCTCCTCTACCATTTGAGCACTTGTAGGCTCTCATTAGGAGTGTTTACTCTAGGTCTAAGCTAGCCCCTAGCTAAGCAAGCCCCTTCTTGTTGGAATTTTCTCATAGGAAGTGATCTTTGATCACCCATATCTCTTTGCGTAGTAGTCTGATCCATTTGCAAGATATATCATTTTGTTGTTATGATTGTAAGCTTTCTTTCGGATATGATCTTACTATCAAGTGTTCATTATCCTTGAGTATATTGAGCTTGAAAGCTCTCTGGTTTGATCTTTGCATATTTCCAGGTATATATGTGTTGGAAGGTACACATAGGTGCAAGCTACTTGTTTGGACAATTTTTGGTCTATCTTGTGAAGGGAGATTGATACCTCTAACATTATCCAAATTGAATGATCTTTGACTTGTTGGAAAGCCCATACTATCTATTTGTACTCTGAAATTTTTCATAGGTTCAGTCTTTAGGTCCAGAGAGCAATTCAATTTTTGGTGGACTATGGTAGTGAATTGTTTGGTCCTAAGAAGGGCCTATCATTCTTCTGCTGCAACCAGGAGTGGATATACTCCATCAATGGTATTAGAGCTCATCATTGAGCATTGATGAAATCAAGAGGAGGCCTTGAAGTTGCTTGAGAGCCAAGGATTGAAGCAAAGACCATGAAGATTCAAAGAGGGATTTGAAGCAAGGGGGAGCTTCTATCATCATCGAAAGTTCACGACAAGCGGAGACTCTTGTGGGAAGGTAACATATCATTCTTTGTCACATCTATCACAATCCAAGGAGGGATTAAGAGCCACTTTATAGTCTCATACATAATGGAAGACTATAATACTCAGATTGAGAAGCTTGAAAAGAGCAATTATCAACCTTGGAAGTTTAGAATCTCAAACTTCCTCATGGGAAAGATTCTTTGGCGGTTGGTTAGTGGTTCTAAGGTGAAGCCATACATAGATCCACATACACCTACTGAGAATCAAAGGAGATTCATTAGAGAGTGGGAAAAAAGGGATAGGAGAGTGATCTTCATTCTATCTCAATACATAAGCAACTCCATGATAGGTCATATCCAAGACCTAGATACATCCAAGAAGGTTTGGGAGTGTTTAGAAGGGTTGTACTCTACCTCTATAAAGACTAGAAAAATTCAGTTCAAGAATGAGCTCAACAACCTTAGCAAGTCATCAAATCATAGTATTAATGACTTTGTACTCAAAGTAAAAGAGATTTCGCATGCCCTTGGTTCAATAGGATGTGTTGTAGATGATGATGACCTAGTTGCCCACACACTTAATGGGCTTAGAGAAGATGATAAAAGGAAGGCATTCACAATCTTTGTGTATGTAAGGGATTCATTACTAGATTTTGAGCAACTTACTTCTCTTATGGTGACTCAGGATCTCAATCATGGAGGCAATAACTCAATGGGCAGCCAAGACCAACTCTTCTATGTAGGCAAAGGAGGAAGAGGCAAAGGCAACAAAGGTGGTTCAATAGGAAGAGGTAGAAGCAACTACCAACAAGGCATCCAAAGCTATCAAGGGAATCAATCAAGCCAAGATGAAGATCAATCATCAAGAGGAAGAGGAAGAGGAAGAGGAAGAGGAAGAGGTAGAGGAGGACGATATGGAGGTAGAGGCCACTCCAACTCAAATGGATGCTTCGATTGTGGGAAGCAAGGATCCTATGCCAAAGATTATTGGCAAAAGCAAGGTGGGAACAATTACAAAGGGCAAGGTAGTTATGCTAACTCCTCAACCAATTTAGAAAATGAGCATTTGAAAGCTATGAAGCATAGTAGTGAAGGTCAACCACATGATGAGGTGTGGTATATTGATAGTGGTTGTAGTAACCACATGTCAAGTAAAGAGGAGTACTTCAACAATCTTCAAGCACCGAAGCAAAGAGGCTTTGTGGAGATAGGAGACAACACAGAGTATGAGATACAACACATGGGAGATGTGAAGCTTGAAGGCAACCACAAAGCAAGAGGACTATCTGAGGTATTGCATGTTCCTACAATTACAAAGAACTTAATCTCTGTTGGACAGATGGTTGAAAAAGGATATCAAGTCAAGTTCAACCACAATGGATGCTTTATTGAAGACCCAAAGAATGGCTATGAGCGGAAACCAGATTTCTATCGATGCTACTATTTGGTAACTGCTCTTCAACCCCCAGTGCGAAAGAAATTGCTAGGAACTTTTATTTTGCCATTGCTAGTGAATGATCCCCCATTTTATCTCTCAAAAGACCTCATTCAATCCGACCTAAAGATCCATGACACGCACATGCCAATAGAAAGAGGAAGGCTCATTCTCGAGCCTATGAAAAGAGGTGATATTTTAAAGTGGGCAGACAGCAAAGATGGGAACGAAAGCATGTCATCGATGGATATTGTGCTCTCACAAGAATGTCTACATGTGTTATGCCTACGTCTTATTGATCGAATGTGCGATGACTAGTGAGGAGCTAAAACGGTTTAAGGGAACCACCAAGAAGACCTCCAAATCCAGAAAGGCCAGAGTAGGAAAGCATATGAGGGGTTCAGTTCCATGTCTACAGGTCCATGAGTCGCCTTTGCCACAACCATCCCCTCAATAGTCTCCCACAAAATCTCTTGCATCTGTACCACGGATACACATTTACCTATCACATCCTATAATAACCGAAGACACCACAAGTGCAGTGATTCCCCCAAAAACCTCCACTCATGCAACTACTACGAAAGTCGGAGAGATTCCCACCACCATTGGTGCTAAGGCATTCACTTTTCCCATACCTAATCTCAAGGAAGAGCCCATTAACACTACATTTGATTTTGAGATGCACGACACATTTTTGAGTGAATTTTAGTTTTTTGAAGGACAATTTTTCTCACAAGAATATGAGAGGCGAAGTTACCCTACTACGCCACCTGTTCAACAACAAGAATAGTTAGTGTCTAGTCCAGATGAGGAAGATTGGATGACGATCGATGATGAAGAAGGCGATGGTGAAGAAAGTCAAACCAATCTTGACTCACAAGAAGAGGACCAATAGGAATAGCAACAGTAGCAAACTGAAACTCAAGGAGATACAAGCACCCACAAAGAGGACACCTTCAAAGCCACCACCTATACACTGGTCATTCAGAAACTATATCGCAATATGCAAGCCATGTGGGCGTGCCGACAATTATCAGAAGAGCAAAGTCAAGAAATACTACAACAAGAACTTGCTAGTGGAGGATTTGAAGAGTCCTTCATTCAGGGTTTTAATGAACTAGTCAAGTCAGTGAAACTATTGAGGCACTTCATTTTTTGAAGAGGAAGCCTTTATTGCAATTCGACGCTCAATGAATCCATCTGATGCCCAAACCAGGATAATACATCCGTGTGCCCACTGACACCCAGTCCTCCCATCATCCAGAAGAAGCATGGTTAGTCCCTGAACCCCCACCAGAATCACCTACAGTAGGAGCTACAATCATCATCGACTCCCAACCACAACCAGCAACCTACATATAGCCAATCACCATCGAGATCACCTCCACTTCCACTGAAACTCCTCCTCTTGTACATCCAATTTCCCCTGTACATCCCATCTCACCTAGAGTATCCTCATTTATAGTAAGTGCTACAGCAGAAGCCATAGCTCCTCCGGTCACCTAAGCTATACCCGAAACCTTTACCCCAAGTATATCAAACCTAATTCCCCCCAGTCCCTTTACCCCATCCTTTCCTTCATTTCCCATTCTTGCATGACCTCTTTTGCCCTTCCCTCAATCGATGACCTCACCCGTATCCCCTCTAGTCTGACTACATCACCTCTGCCTTCTCCTTTACACCAACAAGTTTGCAAAATTCAACAAATCGTATGTTCCTCTTCCTTTGTAAATCCCATGTTCACACCCATTAATGGCATCATCACACCACTATTCACTGTTAGTGCACTAGATGCCACATCCAGTGACATGGATATTTTGCCACGTACAACGCCACCACTCACATCCACCATTTCACAACATCTCGACGCATCACAATTTTCTACGTTCACCACTGCATTCACCCTCCCATTCCCCTTTCCCTTTCTTCCTGCATCTACACCCATACTAGCATCATCTTCACACACCTGATAGCCAAAGGAAAGAAGGAAGGGAGGATGTTCACTCTTAACATTGGCAAAGGACAAAGCAACAAGGCAATGTTCATCACCTATGGAGACAAGAAGATTAGAGATTTAGATTTGTGGCATAAAAGGTGTGGTCACATCAACATTCAAAGGTTGAAAGACATGGAGAAAAGAGAATTGGTAAGATGTTTACCACATTTTTCATTACAAATGTTGCATGAGATGTGTGAAGCTTGTCAACTAGGCAAATCTACTAGGCAACCCTTCAAGAAGAGTGGATATGTAGCACATGATGTGTTAGACCTTGTGCACATAGATGTGTGGGGGCCAACCAAAGAGCCATCTCTCGTAAGTAATAGGTACTTTGTAACCTTCATAGATGACTACTCAAGAAAATTATGGTCGTATTGTATAAAGCAAAAATCAGATGTGTTTGATGTGTTCAAAAGATTCAAGGAACAAGTTGAAAAGGAGACATGTTGCTACATCAAAAGCCTAAGTTCAGATGGAGGGGGATAATAGTTCTCCCATGCCTTTTGTGATTTCTTGCAGAACCAAGGGATAAGGAGGTAAATCACTTGCAGATATACTCCCCAACAAAATGGGATAGCAAAGAGGAAGAATAGGTGTCCTACATCAGGGTTACATGACATGATACATCAGGAGGCATGGAGTGGAAGGAAACCAGACCTTTCACACATTAGAATCTTTGGTTGTGTATGCTACACACATGTGCCACAAGAGTTGAGAGGTAAAATGGATGCAAGGGCTGAAAGATGTATGTTTATTGGTTATGCTATGGAGCAAAAATGTTACATGTGCTACAATCCTAATACAAAGGAGTTAAAGGTATCTAGAGATATAGTGTTTAATGAACTCAAACCATGGTATGCTTCCAAAGTTCCATTGCAGGATGAAGATATTGAAGAGGTAGAGAGAAGATATGAAGCTAGGGTTCAAGATAGCTCAGAAATCAGTGGTCCAAGCATACAAAGGAGTTCAAGCATGGATTCAACCCATCAATCAGTGAATAAGGGAAAGGCAAGATTGGTAGAGCTTGATGAAGATGTACATGAAGTTGAAGACTTTGGAGAACCTATGTTAGAAGGGGGGCTACATCAAAAGCAGAGATCAAGACACCAAGACAAAGAAGGTTCATTCCACCAAAAGGAGAAGAAAGGAGGTCAACAAGGGTAAAACATCCAATCTCAAGGCTTGTTTATGATAGTTATATTGCTAGGCATTATGCTTTCATGACTAAGATTATCAAAGATCATGAACCTTCTACCTATGAAGAGGCCAAAGACACAAAGGAGTGGAAAGGAGCTATGGAAGAAGAGTACAAAGCCCTTGAAGAAAACAACACATGGAGTCTAGCTCCAAGAAAAGAAGGGATGAAGGTGATTAGCAACAAATGGGTCTATAAAGTGAAGAGAAATTTTGATGGTTCAATTGCTAGGTACAAAGCAAGGCTCGTGGCAAAAGGATTTGCTCAATCTTATGGGATTGAATACGAAGAAACATTCAACCCGGTTGCAAAGATGATCACAATTAGGGTAATAATTGGGATTGCCACATTTAGGAGGTGGCCAATATATCAATTGGATGTAACGAATTCTTTTCTTAATGGTGATTTGTAGGAGACAATCTACATGACTCAACCATTAGGGTTTGAGAACCCTAAATATTCAAATTTTATCTGTAAACTTAGAAAAGCATTGTATGGTTTAAAGCAAGCTCCTATGGCATGTAATCAAAGGCTTGTGGAGTATTTGTGCAGGTGTGGATACAAGCCAAGTGATGGAGATCCTTCCTTATACCTCAAGAAGGAAGGAGCTCTAGTTGTCTATGTATGCATATATGTGGTATCACATGGATCAAGGCCTAGCTTGGAAATGAATTCAAGATTTTAGATCTCGGAGTTCTTAAATACTAGCTTGGGATTGAAGTTATTTATGTGGAAAATGATATTTACCTTGCTCAAAGGAAATACTTGCTAGATGTACTTTATAAGTATGGTATGAGTGGATGTAAGCCACTCACACAACCTGTGGATACAAACACTAAGTTATGTGCACGTGAAGGACAACCTCTTGAAGATATTTCAGCATAGATAAGCATAATTGGAAGCCTTGATTATGCTACCATCACAAGGCCTGACTTGTATTATGTTGTAGGATTTCTTTCTCCATTTCTAAATTCACCAACTGATGTTCATATGAATGCAGCCAAGAGAGTGCTTAGGTACATCAAGCACACTATCAACCAAGGGTTGTACTACCCTTATGGAGATGGATTATAACCTCAAGGCTTTAGTGATGCTAATTGGGATGGTTCAAAGGAGGATAGAAGGAGCACATCTGGCTATGTCTTCATGCTTGGTCAAAGAGTCATTTCATGGATGTCCAAGAAGCAACCTACAGTTGCATTATCATCTATTGAGGCTGAAAAAAGAGCTTTGGCACTTGCTACATGTGAGATCATGTGGCTCAAGAAGCTCTTCAAAGACTTGGATGTGGAGGTCAAAGAGTTTACTCTATTTGGAGATAACATGTCAAGCATTCATCTAGCAAGCAACCCTATGTTCCATGTAAGAAGCAAGCACATAGAGATCCATTATCACTTCATGAGAGAGAAGGTACTAGCAAAAGAAGTGAACTTCAAGTAGATCAACACCAAGGATTAGCTAGCAGATATCATGACCAAGTTTATGGATGCAAGAAAGTTGGAGAAGTTCAAGATCAACCTCAAATTGAAGGAGATCAATGGAGACTAACACTTGATCTTGAGGGGGAGTGTTAGAATTTCAGCAATCTCAAGTGTGGGAACTCATGCTTAATTGAAGTGCCAATCACTCACACTTTTTGGTAGGATATACAACCACTATTCCACGAGTTTTCTCAGCTCTTTACGCACCTAATTGATGGAGAAAAGTCGAGATCATTTGGAGGGCATTTTTGAATTCAAATATACAACTACCTATTTAAGTATTATATAAGAAAACACATGGAGCAAAGTCGTGGCCATCATTCTCTACCATTTGAGAACTTGTGGGCTCTCATTAGGAGTGTTTACTCCAAGTCTAAGCACCTAGCTAAGCAAGCCCCTTGCTTGCTGGAATTTTCTCATAGGAAGTGATTTTTTATCACCCGTATCTCTTTACGTAGTAGTCCGATTTCATTTTGTTCCTATGATTGTAAGCTTTCTTTTGGATATAATCTTACTATCAAATGTTCATTATCCTTGAGTATATTGAGCTTGAAAGCTCTTTGGTCTCATCTCTGCATATTTCCAAGTATATGTGTGTTGGAAGGTACACATAGATGCAAGCTAGTTGTTTGGACAATTTCTGGTGTGTCTTGTGAAGGGAGGTTGATGCCTTTAACATCATCCAAATTCAGTGATCTTTATCTTGTTGGAAAGTCCATGCTATCTATTTGTATTGTGAAACGTTTCATAGGTTCAATCTTTAGGTCCAGAGAGAAATTCAATTTTTGGTGGATTGTGGTAGTGAACTGTTTGGACCTAGGAAGGTCCTATCATTCTTCTACTACAACTAGGAGTGGATATACTCCATCATCGTCGATGTTCCAAGAAATTGAGTAAACATCATGGGTGAATATGACACACATGAAAGAGGAAAACATTTGTATAATGGATGAGTGAAACTTAGTGTGTCACATATGCATGCTAAAGCCATGATAGAACATAGATAACTAAGCAAGCAAGAATAATCAAGGCATTCAACAACTATAAAACAAAGAAGGAGGCTTGTCCTCGCACGTGTGTTGTATCGATTGAGTTCCTCGCCTCCTGAGGCGGGGGCAAGGGTGATGGAGAGTGTTAATCTCCAAAAGAAAAAGCTATCCTTGATGTTAGACCACCTCTATATCAAGACTCCAACCAATTTTGGAAGACAAGCACCAAATTATCAAGAAATTAGCTAACTATGAAGAAAGTCATTTCTCAGAAAAGTCTGCTGCACCTTAATCACTCATTGACTAATCATTCGTGTAAAGTTTTTGATAAAACTTTGTAGAATTTTTGGCTAGTGATTGCGCACCTCCTCCAAGTTAAAACACTTCAAAATCTTGAGTAGATTATGAGAAATGATTCAAACAATCTACCTATGTCTGAAACTGCCTCTCTGTATAGTCGACGTTGACACCTGCAACTTCTAAGACATGGTTCTCTAAAACTAGAACCCGTTTAAGCAAATGCATTTAGCCATAGATGGCTTACCTCTCAACTTAGATTTTGAGACCTCACTCATGCAAAACTTTAATCTGTGCAGTGAGAAATGATCAAATCATTGACCATCAAAAATGTGCCTGTTTCAGAAAACTATGAACAGTCTTTTAGATATGAATGTTCCTACTCATAATTCTCACAACCTGTTTACAATTAGGCTCTCAAACTTTAACCATAGACTCATTAACTATGGACTTAGACATCTACAAAAGGATTCTTGAAATGATCAAGCACAGAAGGAGAATGCACAGAAACATCGGGCGCAACTTCTCTTCATTTCTGACAAAAATTACATCTGGATGAGAGAGCTATTCTAACCTCTTCATAAGTGTCTAATGACTTCTAATTCTACTCAACTCTCATGCTCTACATTTTCTCTCATATTTGTCCCGACATTTTCCTTGTATATATAGGAAAAATATTTACAATCTCATGTCTATACAAAGATATAAGTGTGCTATATCTGAATTAATGTACATATGTGTACATATATTTCAACTCCTGAATATGTCCTTCCTTCATGCTTCACAACTTGTTCTCTTCTCAAATGCTTGACTTCATTTCCATGTCAAAACATCAATTGGTGATTGTCCTGCACCAACAGCTCCCCCTCAATCATCAATTGAGGTTTTCTCTATCTTCTTTATGCCTACCATGTCTTTGAATTTCTGTAGCTTTGGTCCATCCAAGCTTTTGGTAAGCATATCAGCTATCTGATCTTTTGTTGAAGTATGTATGACTTCAATCTCTTTATCCATCACCTTCTCTCTCAGAAAGTGATACTGAATCTCAATGTGTTTAGTCCTTGCATGAAACACAGGATTAGCAGCTAAATACAATGAACTCATGTTATCTCCATAAATGATAGGTGTACTCTGTATGGTGTCAAAACTCTTCATGAGAGTCTTAAGCCATATCACTTCCTTTGCAGCTTCAACCATACCTTTGTACTCAGCTTCTGTAGATGATAAAGCAACTGTATGTTGCTTCTTTGAACACCAAGAGATTAACTTATCTCCCACATAACACAAGTATCCATATGTTGATCTCCTACCATCAGGATTACCTGCCCAATCTGCATCACTATATATTTTGATGTTTGTATCTGATGTAAAACCATAATACAAACCCTCTTTGAGTGTACCCTTAATGTACCTCAACACTCTTTGACCTGCAATCCAATGTTCTTTCCTAGGACAATGCATGAATTGAGACAAAACTCCAACTGTATATGATAAATCCGGCCTAGTTAATGTAGCATAGATAAGACTACCAACCAAACTCTGATATAGCTTCATATCCTTGAATTCTTCTCCACCATATCTGCTCAATTTGTGATTTACCTCCATTGGAGTAGGTGCTACCCTTCAATCATTCATTTTAAACTTGATTAACAAGTTTCCCAAATACCTGTCTTGAGTCACATACACTCCATGTTGAGTGTATGAAATCTCCATGCCCAACAAATATGACAAGTCTCCCAAATCACTGATTTTGAATTCTTTCTCCATTTGCTTCTTTAGGCTTTATATGCCTTTCTCATCTGTACCTGTAAGAATTATATCATCAACATATATGCACGTATAAATGAACCCATCATCACTTGCTTTAACAAGCAAGCTACTATCTGCTTTAGATACTTGAAATCCAAGTTCTTTCAAGAACTTCACAAGTCTATAATTCCATGCCCTTGGGGCCTGCTTCAACCCATACAAAGATCTCTTGAGCTTACATACATGATCTGGATACCTTCTATCTCTGAATCCTTGAGGTTGCTCCATGAAAACATCATCTGAAACGTAACCATTTAAAAAAGCATTATTCACATCTAATTGATATAATTTCCAACCTTTACATGCAGCAATAGCTATGAGTGTCTTGATAGTTGTCATCTTTGCCACAGGACTATAGGGCTCATCATAATCAATACCATATGTCTGAGCAAACGCTTTCACAACAAGTCTAGCTTTATACCTAGACACACTTCCATCTGCAAACCTCTTAGTCTTGTAGACCCATTTGCATCCAATGATCTTCTGACTATTTGGTTTAGGAACCAAATCCCATGTTTGATTCTCCATTAATGCATCATATTCTTCCTGCATAGCTTTCTTCCAATTTGCCTTACCTTTTGCCTCTTCATATGTGGAAGGATCTTCATTTGCCTTTATCATGTAAGCATAATCTTTGGTAGCCAAAAAAGAAGTATCATAGCTATACCTTGTAGGTTGCCACTTGTGTCTTGATGACCTTCTAAGTCCTCCACTCCTTGAGGTTTCTGGTTCTTCACACTCAGGATCAAATCTTGGCATTTCTTCAACTTCAACTTGCACTTCATTATTCTCCTCTTCATCAAATATCTGAACGTTTGATTTACCCTTCTTTTGACTCATAACTTCTTCATCACCTGTATTAATATTGATTGTACCTGCATACTAAGTACCTTGCTCATCAAATGTAACATCCTTAGACACAATGAATTGCTTTGTGGATGGACTCCACAATCTATAACCCATCTGCTTGTCATCATAACCAATGAATACATACTTTTCAGCTTTAGGTTCTAACTTGTGTCTTAATTGTGATGGCACATATGCATATGCCAAACATCCAAATACTTTGCAATGATCCAAGGTAGGTCTCTTACCTCACCATGCCTCATATGGTGTCATACCCTACAAAGCTTTACATGGTAGCCTATTGACCAAATAAGTAGCTGTATTTACAGCCTCAGCCCACAAATAATTTGGGCAATTCTTCTCCTTCATCATTGACCTTGCAAACTCAACAAGAGTTCTATTTCTTCTCTCTGCTACACCATTTTGTTGAGGAGAGTACCTGCAAGTGATTTCGCTTTTTATACCTGCATTGCACAAGTAATCACTGAACTCATTAGAGAAATACTCTCCCCCTCCATCTGACCTTAGTCTCTTCAATTTATGACCTGTAATTCTTTCTGCATACACATGATAATGTTTGAATGTATTGAATACTTTTGACTTATCTTTGATCACATAGATAGTGATCCATCTGGTAGCATCATCAACATAAATCACATAGTACCTTGAACCATTGATACTGAAATTCTTTGATGGTCCCCACACATCTGTGTGTACCAACTCAAGCTTCTCTAAATACATGAAACCATGCTTGGAGTAAGATTGCTTATGAGCCTTACCTCATTGACATGCCTCACATCTGTATGTCATATGTTGACCTGCAACATTAGGCAATCCAAGCACTGAACCATTGTTAATCATATCTTTGATACGTCTTTCATTGAAGTGTCCAAGCCTCTTGTGCCAAAGATCTAACTCAGAGATCTTATGTCCTCCATAAGTGAACAAGGCATGACCAACATTACCTTGAATCTTCAATGTGAACAACCTTCCTTCTTTCTTCCCTGAAACAATTTGTTTATACCCATTGCTAGGGTCTTCCACAAACACTCCTTCATTAGTGAATCTAACTTCATAACCTTTTTCAAAAATTTGTCCTACACTTATCAGATTCTTAGGAATTGTAGGAACATACAAGACCTTACTCAAGAGAGTACTTCCATCCTTGGCCTTCACTGATCCAATTGACTTCACATTATGCTTTGTATTGTCACCTGTTTGAACAACATGATTAGATACCTTATTTTCCAAATCAGTCATCAATGCTATGTTACCACTCAGGTGATTGCTACACCCTGAGTCAATGTAGAAGACTCTTTGGTCTTCACTTTGCCTTTCAGAAGTTGCATTCATTATCAATGTTGAATCCTCCTTCTGATCTGAAGCATAATTATAGTAGGTATTATTGTATTGTTGACTTTGGAATCCTCTACCTGCATTTCTTCCAAAGTAACCCTTACTACCTCTTCCTCTGAAGTTACCTCTTTGATTTCTACCACCTCTTCCTCTTGAATTAAACTTTAGATTATATCCACCACTACTCTGAGTATTATGCCAACAATCATTAGCTAAGTGATTTGTCTTACCACAAATCCAGCAAGCTTTGACTCCATCTTTATTATTCCTGCCTCTTCCTCTACCTTTGCCACCTCATCTTCCTCTTAGGAAGTTGGCTTGACTAGTTGTGCCTTCATCTTCATTTGCTTGTTGTTTTCCTTTGCTATTTTTCTTCTTATCCTTTGAGTACATTGCATGACCTGTACTCTTGTCACCTTCACCTTTGACATCCTGCTCAAAGGTTAACATATGTCATAGCAACTGATTTAAGTCAGGAGTAAAATGATCAAGTGATAATTCAGTAGATAGAATGAATGGCTTCCATTTGTCATCACCTCTCAAACCTGTGAGGATTTGCCTTACCAATTTTCTTCATCAACAGCTCCTAATGCATCTGCAATGTCCTTCATTCTGGTTACATAATCTGAGATGGATTGAGAGGCCTTCTTCTTGAATGTAGTAAATTCTGCCCACAAGGATGCCTTCCTAGACTTTGTGGTATTTTGGAAATGCTCCTCCAAAGCATTCCATATATCACTTGCACTTTCAAGACCTCTAATGTGAGGTAGAAAGTAATCATTGATTGCCATATAGATAATGCTCCTAGCTTGAGCATCTCTCTTCATCCAATTCTTCAAATCTGATAATTCCTCCCTAGTTGGAACACTAGGATCTCTGAATTGAGGCTTTTCTTCTTCACCTGTAATATAACCTATCAAGTCTTTGCTCATTAGATGAACTTCCATCCTCATTGACCATGCTGGATAGTTCTCTCTATCCAATTTATCTATCTGAAGAGAATCTCCCATCTTTTCTTAACCTGTATATTGAATTCTTCAATCTTTATAAAGTATAAGGTTACCTTTACTTTGAATGAAACTCCTTTTGTCTTCCTTGGTGTCGTATGACCTCCTTCTCAAGATTTTCCCTGAAGCTTTCACCTTTTGAACCTTGAGATGTTGAATTTTGTATGTCTACAGCAGTCCGAGTCTTCCTTTCCTCAGTTTTAATACTTCCTGCTCTGATACCACTGATGGAGAGTGTTAATCTCCAAAAGAACAAGCTATCCTTGATGTTAGACCACCTCTATATCAAGAATAACTTTAAAGTCCAACCAATTTTGTAAGACAAGCACCAAATTATCAAGAAATTAGCTAACTATGAAGAAAGTCATTTCTCAGAAAAGTCTGCTGCACCTTAATCACTCATTGACTAATCATTCGTGTAAAGTGTTTTATAAAGCTTTGTAGAATGTTTTGTCTAGTGATTGCACACCTCCTCCAAGTTAAAACACTTCAAAAGCTTGAGTAGATTATGAGAAATGATTCAAACAATCTGCCTATGTTTGAAACTGTTTCTCTGTATAGTCGACTGTGACAGTTGCAACTTCTAAGACATGGTTCTCTAAAACTAGAATTCGTTTAAGCAAATGCTTTTAGCCATAGATGGCTTACCTCTCAACTTCGATTTTGAGTCCTCACTCATGCAAAAAGTTAATCTGTGCAGTGAGAAATGATCAAATCATTGACCATAAAAAATGCACCTGTTTAAGAAAACTATGAACACTCTTTTTGATATGAATGTTCCTACTCATAATTCTCACAACCTGTTTACAATTAGGCTCTCAAACGTTAACCATAGACTCATTAACTATGGACTTAGACATCTTCAAAAGGATTCTTGAAATGATCAAGCATAGAAGGAGAATTCACAGAAACATCGGGCGCAACTTCTCTTCATTCCTGACAAAAATCACATCTGGATGAGGGAGCTATTCTAACCTCTTCATAAGTGTCTAATGACTTCTAATTCTACTCAACTCTCATGCTCTACATTTTCTCTCATATTTGTCCCGACATTTTCCTTGTATATATAGGAAAAATATTTACAATCTCATGTCTATACAAAGATATAAGTGTGCTATATCTGAATTAATGTACATATGTGTACATATGTGTACATATCTTTCAACTCCTGAATATGTCCTTCCTTCATGCTTCACAACTTGTTCTCTTCTCAAATCCTTGACTTCATTTCCATGTCAAAACATCAAGTGGTGATTGTCCTGCACCAACAAAGGGTTCAACCCTCACTGGTAGGACATCCAGGCCTTCAGGCATAAACTAGTTGCTTTTGGGCATGTAAGTCTGTGTCATCGAGTCTAACCCCCATTCTTGTGGGATAAGGGGGGTTCTAGGGGTACTATGCCCAAACCTTCATCTTGTACAATTGAAATTTCAAAGTGAAAGCCGAGGGGAGTAGGCTTTGGGTGAACCTCCATTTAGAAAAAGAAGTGGGAGGCTATGGACTTATATCTATTGAGCATCAAATAGGGAGAATGATGGAAGGTGCAATTAAGTGTGTTTATGCAGTTATGCAAGCCTGGTATGAGAGTTAGAGCTTTCGATGCAAAGTGAATAGTGTCAAGCATAGTTGACCGGAAAACTTTGAACTCAAAGGCACCATGAATACCTCAATGTGGTGCTGAATTATGGGATTTCTAGGTATTATAATTCACATTTAGAGAGAGGGTGCGAGTGTGATACATGTTTCTAGAAGGACTAAGGAATAAGGAAACAATGCAAAATCTAAGCCATCTAAAGTGGGGGGTTCCATTCTAAACTAAAAAAAGTCCTCGCTTGAAGAATTGAGGAAGTCATCATGTGAAGGGACCTTGCAAGTAATAACCTATAAGGCCTCGTGACACCAAAAGTGAAAGTAAAATGGGAATTAAAAGAAGGAAACCTAGTGAGCTCAAGCCGATCTTATAACTAGAATTTGGTCCTATTTTGGACCAATATCCCTAGGCAACCATATTCTAACAAATGTAGTGGAAAAAGTAAGGAAAGGGTCACACTTGTGGGAGGATTCGGTCATTGAAAATTGATGTTAGAAGAAGTGCATGCATGATTTTTACTAGTATATAACAATCCATCATGAACATGGAATGAAATGAAGTATTGAATGTTGATTATTTGTCTAAAGTGGAACAAGAGTTAATCGGGTGGTGATTGATTGACACCATACACGAGAACAAACTATGTAGAATCTTCATCTAGAACAAAGCCCATGTACCCACTCAAAAACTCCCTTTGTCATGGTTGTTGTTTTAATGCATGATTGGTTACGCCCATCAATGTGGTAGGCTTAGTGGCGGATTCAAGTTCAAGTAGCAGTAATGTGGCTCCTGTATAGGCAGTTACTAGGGTGCAAGCCATAAAAGAATATAAACCAGCGAATCAATCAGAGTCTAGCGAATCAAGAGAGCAGAGTAAGAGGAAAACAAGAACTTGGAAGGATACCAGAGAGAAAGCTAATCGCAAGTGGAATAAAAAGTTATCTGATTTAGAAGAAAGCCTGAAAGATGCAAAAACAAAAATAGAAGATATTGCATCTCAAAACCCCTCCCATGCCAAAGCTCCATCCACACCACCTCATTCCACCCCACCAGTCACTATAAATAAACCACAATCAGGGTTTGTTCTTGTAGATCCAAACCTAGAAGGCTTGGACATGGTGTTCAAGGCCTACTAGGCTCGACTTCAAGAAGGGCTAACAACTGCAAACTTAGACAAGAGTTACCCTAGAGAAGATTTAGAGATTGAACGGAAAAAAATGAGCATGAAAATGGTAGACTAGCTCAGGCTATGCTCGAAACCAGCCAACAGTTCAATCAGATAAACTCTATCAAACTAGACTTGCATTTCCAGGGCTTACTAGAAAGATTAAACAAGCCCCAAGTTTCTTTACCTCCACAAGCTCAACCAGTTGTTGAAAGAGGAAGCTCACCACCAATGAAAGCTTATGTTCGTGATTCCATGGATGATGGAACACCTCTTTCTATCAACAGTACTCTCAAGAGTTTTTGCGTGAAATGCAAGAGGAGAAATGGGCCAAGGAGAAGGGTAATCCCCCTCCTATTCCTGAAATTGAGAATCTTTACGATCAATTTCCCCAAGACATTCCATCTATTTATGGAGACCATGCAGAGCAACAAGAAAATGAAATATTAGATTTTGAATCTAATTCCTTGCAAAAGCTGCCACAATTCACAGGCCCATGGGAATCTGAATCTCTTCAAATCAGAGCTCCCACAATATTGGTAAGAAATGAAGACTCAGTGGTTCCAAGAAACATTGACTTTGTGAAGAATGCTAAGGCTCATTGTCATCTCATTGTAGAAGAGCTGCTCAAAGCAAAACTTGAGCTTTGGACTCATGTGAAGGATCAGGTTCCAGAACTCGATTCCAATATGCCAAAAGCAGGCTCTAAGCAAAAAGTTCTAGAGATACCTCTCAATAAAATAGGAGACATGAGCGAAGGTGAAGAAGGTAATACTTATCTTCCGATCACCTACCAGGGTTACACAACCAAAGCAATCGTAGATTCAGGTGCTGGCGTTGCTATTGCAACCACATCTTGTGGAAGCGATGGGGCAAACCCACATTAAGACCAACTAGAATGAAGCTTCAAATGGCAGACAGTCATTTTGAAAGACCTCTAGGATTTCTTGAAGGGATAACTCTAACCACTTGTGGTGTAGCATTTGAACACACATTTGCTATATGCGACTTCGAAAAAAATAATGTCTACGAGATGATCCTAGGAAGACCCTTCCTATGAAAACTACAAATAGTATAAGATTGGGGAACCAACGCCTTGTACTTACAACACTTAGGGGTCACCACCAAGGTCAATCTAAAGGATTATACCTTCAGAGATGTACCACCCCTCTAGTGGAATCCTATCCACAAAGCAAAAGAAGATTCTATCTTTGTACATTTTAGAAGTTCACCTGATCCATCTTGGCTTCATGAAGATACTCACTTGTGGATGTGCAAGGTTGCAGAGGAAGAGGAAAAATGCCTAAAAACAAGAGAAGAAGGAACTCCACCAGGAGATAGACCAATTAAAGACCCAGCCTATACACTGATGATATTTCAGGATGAGGAATTTGAGCCTCATGGCTGGTCAGAAATCTTAGCTACCATGTACATTGCAGTCAATGAAGAACAATGGACACTTCATTTTGATGAGGAGAGTTATGATATTTCAGTGTTCATGTGTCAGCCCTTGCTAGAAGAATGCAACCCTAGTGATGTCATAGAAGAAGAAGAGAACGATGATGATCTAGAGTCCATTGTGATGGATAGTCGCTTTAATTCAGAGAAGCACTATCTAGAAGATATAGGACTATTTACCCAAAAAGAAGAAGAGCCTCTAACTAGCATTAAGACTATAAATTCAAAGGATGGAAGTGAACTTGAGGTCAAAAGAAAAAGAAAAGAAAAGTAGAGAAACAAGAAGAGGAGGAATCATTAATTGAAGTACCAGAAAATTTCAAGAAATATGAAGTTGAGGATCGAAAACTTTTGGTACGAATGCCTAAGAGAGAGGCCATCATAGGAGAAGCATATGATAACAAAGAAAAGACGAAGAAAATTGTTGCAAACATTGAAGGGAACAAAGAGCGATGTACGTACATAGGAGATGACCTAAGTTCAAAAGAAGAAGCAGATCTTGTAGCTCTATTAAGGGAATATAGGGACGTGTTTGCATAGCACTATAGAGATTTGAAGGGAGTAGATCCAAAAATTTGCTCTCATACGATCCCCAGCGCCGATGCCAAACCCACCAAACAAAAGCCCTACACATATGATGACACTTATGCAGCTAAAATAAAAGAAGAAATTGACATGCTGATTGAAACAGGATTTATCTATGAGATTGAGCATACTGAATGGGTATCCCCCATTGTAGTGGTGCCCAAGAAGAATGGAAAGTTGCGAGTGTGCATTAACCTCAAAAAAGTTAATGCTGCTATGATTCGAGATAGTTATCCGCTTCCAATCACTGCCCATTTATTGGAGTGTGTTGCAGGCATGGAAGTTTATAGCTTCCTTGATGGATTTTCAGGTTACAACCAAGTAGCCATTGTCCCAGAAGATCAACACAAAACAGCCTTCGCCACAAAATGGGGAATCTTTGCATTCTGTGTGATGCCATTTGGGCTCACAAATGCACTTGCAACTGCCCAAAGGCTCATGTGTCATGTCTTTAAGGAGTTCTTGCAAAAGAACTTAGAAGTATATGTGGATGATTTATGTGCCCATTACCAAGAAAGAAGATACCACATCCCTGACCTTAGACAGATCTTCAACAAATGTAGAGAATATCGAGTGTGTTTGAACCTAGAAAAATGTGTATTCATGGTACGACAAGGGAAGATCTTAGGTCATATTGTTTCAAAGAACGGAATATCAACAGATGAGGATAAAGTAAGAGCCATAACAGAGCTTCCAAAGCCAAGGAACGTTAAGGAGGTACAAGCCTTTATGGGCCATTGTGGATATTACCATAGATTTATCCACATGTATGCGATCATAGCTAAACCTCTTTATGCCTTGGTGACCAATTTTGAGTGGAATGATGAATGTGAAAAATCCTTCAATGAGCTAAAAAGACATTTGTGCTCAGCACCAATACTGACCACTCCTGATTGGAATAAAGCCTTCCATGTCCATGTGGATGCATCCAGTTATGCAACAGGGTGTGTGCTGTCACAACCAACAGGTGAAGGAAATTTAGATTTGCCTATAGCATATGCTAGTAGGCAATTGAACGCTGCTGAACGAAACTACACCACAACCAAAAGAGAAGGTTTAGGCATAGTATATGCCATGAAGAATTTTAGACACTATCTATTGGCCAACAAGTTCAAGTTTTTTACTGATAATCAATCTTTATTATATTTGGTCAATAAACCTTGCAATACAGGACACTTAGTAAGATGGCTCCTCTTACTAATGGAATAAAACTTTGAAGTTGTTGTCAGGAAAGGTAAAACCCACCTTAGGGCTGATCACCTTTCTTGCATCACTTCAGGTGAGTCACCACAAGGAGTGTCTAATTAATTGCCTAATGCTTATCTGTTCAATTTAGAAGTTGTTCCTAAATGAGCAAATAAGTTGGTACCTGTCCTAACCTTCATACCTGCAAATAAGAACATAAAAACAAACAAAGAGGAAATTGTTAAATCACAAAAATACCAAATATTGGCAGGAAGCATGTACAAACAAGGTACAAGGGTGTATTGGCTTGTTGTGTTGAAGAAGATGAACATAGCAGTTGGTTGCAACAAGCCCATGAAGGATTGCTAGGAAATCACTACTCTAAACAACGAACATTGCATAATCTAAAATGTTTAGGAGTGTATTGGCCTAGCATGGACAAATAAATACATGAGTGGATTAAGAATTTTCCAGTGTGCCAGGAGAGACCCCCTGTGGAGCATGCGACTCTCTATCACATATCATTAATTCCAGAATGGAGCACTCCATTGGTAGAATTCATGAGATCAGGAACATTACCCAATGAGGCTAGTCTAGCAAGGAAACGGAGCATGGAGAAAGAGGCTCAGGACTATGCCTTAGTAGGAGACAACCTATATCAGAGAGGCATAGATGGATACTTAAGATTGTGCATTCATGAATCAGACTATTTGAAAATCTTAGAAACTGCACATAAGAGTGTCACAGGAGGACATTTTGGTCCTGATCGAGTAATTAGGACTTTGGTGGCCCACTCTTCATATGGATGCACATACCTATGTGAAGAAATGTGACACATGTCAATGTGCACAATATCCGATAAGAAAAGATGAGATGTCTTTGAGACCAATGATGGGAGGACGTGCACTTTCAAAATGGGGTATAGACTTTGTAGGTCCCATTAACCCCCCGAGCAAGAAACTCCCATGCCAAATACATTATTGTAGCCATAGATTACCTGACAAAGTGGGTAGAAGTAAAAGCCACGACAAAGAATGATGCTCAAACGATGGCTAAGTTCTTATTTGTGAACATGTTCACCAGATATGGGTTACCAATAGAGTTAGTAAATAATAAACCCTCTGATTGGGACAAGAAGCTTCATCATGTTGTTTGGGCTTATGGATTTGCCTACAAAACGTTACTCAATGCCACCCCATTTCAAATGGTCTTTGGACAGAATGATGTGCTAGCATTGGACTTCCTAATCCCAGCCTTGAAACTAGCACAAGAACACGAGTGGAATGGACATGAATTGTCCTCTAGGATCTTTGATCTAGAACACTTAGGTGAGACGAGGCTATGAGCAGCAGCAGACATCTATGTTGCAAAGAAAAGACAAAAGGCATACTTTGATGCACACATCAAAGATAAAGGATTGATTAGTGCTGGTATACACACTAAAGCAGCATGCCCGCAAACTAGAGAAACGAGGATATGGACCCATGATCATTAATAGAATTTCCACTAGCGGTGCTATTCAAATGGCCACTCTAGAAGGTGACGTCTTGCCAAACTATATTAGTGGATGTCGATTCAAGCTGTATCAAGAACCTCTTGGAGAGGATATGCTAATGAGAATCAACACTACTAAGACGCGAAAAGAAGAAGAGTTGAAGGTCAGAGAAGAAGCACCGATAGAGGCTAGAGAGCGCATTAGGCGAAATGAGTTAAGGCCACTAGGCCTAGATGTCAACCCGAAAGCCCCAAAATATCACATGGACATGTGCCAAAAATCGAGCATGATTACTTTTCGCATAATTGATCGCCGCCCCTTTGTGACTGTAGAAGTAGGACGAGGAAATAGTGTAAGGACTGTTAGAGCCTTGGTTGACTCACGTGCAACTTCTAGTGAAATTAGACTTTCATACTGCCAAGACCTACAGTTGAACATCAAGCCCATAGAAGCCTATCTCATAGTTTTGGGAGGTGTGGAAACCTCTTGTTTGGGCGAGGTGGAACTTCCCATCTACCTTGAAGATGTTCCAATGAAAGTCAAAATGCTAGTGTGTCACGATGAGGACCTTACAGAGCCACTGGTCTTGGGTCAAGATTGGATTTACAACCATGCAGTCAACTTGAACCTAAGAAGTCAACTTCTTCAAGTTTGGGTACAGGAACAATGCATTACATTAGAATTAGAGAATTGCATGCTCACAAATCCAGATATCACACATTCTTTCAGTTCTTTTAGGACTAATCCTAGCAAAAAAGATGTTGTATGTGTCAAACACTCTATGTTCTAGAACAACTCAATCATGGAAGAACAGGCTCTAAGACAAGCAGACTCCTCCTCTTGTAAAAGGACTAATTCCACCACCATAACTCAACCAAAAAGGCAAGCAACACAGTACATGACAACCGCTATATCAAAAAGACAAAGAGATTTCAAGAAGAAAGTAGTTATGGACATGAAGTAGATTTGGGTACAAAAAGGAGAGCAACCACCAGCTTTGCCACAACAATGTGCATCCAAGCAGGCCAATCACACCAAAAGAAGAGCCAAGCAACTAGGACAAGCTCACGCACAAGGTCTCAGACGGATTTGGGTACCAAAAGAATTAGCTACAGCTCAACGAGGGCGATTACACATGTGGGTTCCCAAAGACCTCTTAGATGCACAAAGGCCTAGGCTACCCACCATGCAAAAGGTCTCAAAAAAGAAGCCAAGAAGAGAAAAGGGTAAGAACCGAGCACAAATAACAAAAGAAGATAAACTCAACCCTTTGGCAAAAGTAGAAGACAATCATCAAGGATATGGGTTCTGAAGCCCAAAGTACTAGTAACTTCCACAGAACCGAAGAGCCACCCACACTGGACACCAAGTTTCGGCAACCATCCAAAGAGCAAGAGGCCAAAAGTGATCTCTATAAGGACAACTGCTATTCTAAAATGGATCCCTAAAGGGAGGAATGGTCAGTAGTCATCTCATGATCAACACATCACATCATTTCAAGGTCCACTGGCCACCTCCAAACAAAGATTGCATCAAGTCTGCAAGTAACATCAGAAGCCTCGACCAGCAACAACCATGTGCCTTTGGCATAACCTCATCTTTTGCACCATTTAGGTCATGCATTTCAAAAGTATGCATTAATATAGGGCCACATTACATGGCCATGCATAGACACAATTGAGAAATCGTAGGCACATGCTACACACTTGACATATGTCCAATATTTTATCGATACTAACCTCTTTTCTTGTTTTGTGACATTGTTCCAAAAAAAAAAAGTATGCTGGAAGCACCTCATCAAGTGAACAATGAGAACGAACATCCATCTACAAGAAAGACAAGAAAATGTTCAGTCACCATGATGGCAATACAATATGAAGAGATGAAGATTAACGGACCTTTCACGATGGTAAGGATCGTCAACTTGGCAAACCTATAACAATGATAGATTAGGAAACCTCTTCATCAGCATACCCTTGACCACTTAGCTCAAGACCCAACTTCTTGCACCATAATTCTTCCAATGCATAACCCAAGTATGCATGCATAGGGCTACATTACAAGGCTGTGCACAAGGCACATTCTTCTTCCAACCCATGCACTCATGCACCATCAGTCATTATGGGTGATGAGTACTTGTCATAAAAACTATAAAAGCTATGATTGGAAGATCCAAAGGATATCCACGCTACAACATCGGTACCAACGACGTAATTCACGGTCAACACTTGCTCAAAATCAACATTGGCAACCTCTCCTGAGCAACTAGCATTTTTTGGAAGCTCACAATGGCACATTTATGCTGGAATCCAAGGAAGAACTACATGCAAAGCAAAAACACTTCCATGCGCTAGCAGTTACAAACTGAAGAAAAGGACAATAGACCCTGCTACAGGTGGAAGACAGACTGCTCTAGTGGAGGCATGAGGAACTCTAACTCTCAAAGTACTACATGGAACAACCACTAGAACAAGGGTCTGTCAGGGATGACAGACTCAAGAGGGGGGGGAGTGTTGACAGTAAAGCTCAAGCACAAGCATATGAGCACATCAAGAAAGTGGACACACAAGAAGAAAGAGCATGTAGGGAGCTCCACGAAGCACATGTCAAATTTTCAGAAGAAATCCCTATAAAAATAGTGATCTTTATCACGAAAAACCATTGTAAATACCATTTTCCATTTTTGTAATTCCATTTTTTTCAAGCCGAGGAGTCCTTGAGCTGGAGGAGTATAAGAAGTATCACCCTTCCAATTTACATAAATTTTAGACTCCGTTTGAGCCCCCAAATAGGCCCTGGAACCTAATTTTTAACTAGGCCAGTCACTAGGTCTGGATAGGGCCAAAACTCCTCAAAAAACTATAAAAAGGGCTGGAGAGCTCATTTTTGAGGTGAGCTTGTTGTAGATTTGAGCTTTGTAAGAGAGTTCTTATGTAATCGAAGACCTTCCATGGAACAACTCTTTGCTCTTACTTTATGCGTGTGTGTATATGTGTGTGCATGCTTGTGTGCTTTCACTCACGCACTTGTGCCACCACTAGCTCAAGGTCTTCATACCCATCCTCATGTCTCTGAAGATTGACATTTATGAGGTGAATCTCCTCATGTTGGTACTTACAATTGTGCTAGAGTGACAACTTCTCAATGTGCCCATGAGCCATTTGTAGCTTCATCCTGGTGGGTCTTAGTGCTGGCTTACCCCGACCTCTCCATAAAGTAGTGGTAGCAATGGATACTCCCGCTCCTGAATTTAGAATAGCTTTGATGGTGTAGCCCTTGTAGGTTATTGGAAGATAGGTATTACCTTCCTCTCCCTCGCTCACATCTCCAATTCTTTCTACATGTATCTCTAGTACCTTCTCGTGTGATCCTATGTGGGAGGGAGCAGTAGTGATCTCAAGTGTTCTTGATTACTTCTATGTTTCTAGGGATTACTGACTCTTCATTCCTCACTATTATCATGGGTGCTCTCATGCTGATAAACTTGGCTTCCCAAGGTCTTGTGAATTGAGGTAATTCTTGCAAAGAATTAGATTCAAAATTCATTTGTTCACTCAGCTGATCTTCTTTTGCATCATCATAGATAGAGGGTATGTCTTGGGGAAATTGTTCCTTTAAGTCATCTATTTCTTGGATAGGAGGATGGGTTTCTTGCTCTCAACTCCACTTCTCTTATTGGATTTCTCGTAGAAAGCCTGGTGATTACTTGTGTATGGAAGATAGATTGCCTTTAGCTTCGATATTTGGTACATGAGATAGGGATGGTGCATTCCTTTCATGTGTCTTAGAAATAATTGGGTTCTTTTATAGATTCCTCTTCTTGTTGCTATTGATCAAGTATTCTAACCTCTCTAGTAGTCCTTGAAAGTGTAATTCAGGTTTTGCCATGTTGTTGCAATTAATATAACGAGAGGATTCGAACATAGCTTGTGCTAGTTCTACAATCTTCATGCAACGTTTAGTTCTCTCAATTTCTAAGTTAGCTCTTGGATAGTTCTTATTCATTTCAGCTACCTAGGGTCCTTCTTTTAATCTCACCTGATATGCACGAAAACATCATGTCTAGATTTTCCGGCATGGGTTTAGCTAGAACTGATCCTCACCTCTGAGCTAGGTTCTCCCGATTGAATTCTTGAGAAGTCAATCTCAGGAATCCTTCCAATATTTCATCTTTCTACTATTAGACTCTCCAACTTCACTAGTTCTGACTACTTTTTCAGGATTCAATTGTTGATTTTGTAGCAGCACTTGGGCTCTTGTTATAGCTTGGATAGGCACATATGTAGGGTTGGATCCATCTGAGTTGTGTACAATACCTATCACATTAATGGGTGTCACTTTTGAGGCATTAGCAGGGTTCCTCGGACAATCTCTAATGACATGCTCTTTGCCACATTTAACACAAAAGCCTTGTATGTTATAGTATTGTGACTGTCCTGCTATTGGAGGATGTGGACAATCCTTTATGAAATGATCTCGTTGGCACCTAAAGATGGTCCTCTAGGGCCATGTGGTCTTTGCTGTCTCAATTCGGGCCTTGGTTAGGGTTAGCATACATCACATTGGCATAATCAGGTTCCCAACTGGGTTCCAATGGTGGATTATCATATTGATATGTTTCAATATGTTCTGGTGACTCTGCGTAATATGCAGGTGGACTATCTACATGGGTAGAGTCAAAACTATTAGAATTAGGATCACTTTTTGTGATCAGGGTTGAAGAAGGCACTATAGCTCTACTGAGGTTCTCTTCTGTAGGAGTGTACTTGAATGAGATGACATTATCCGGGGGTGGTGGCTGCTGAGCTAAAACGGGTTGTGGTCTCTATTGAGCCTGATAAGGATAGTTTTGGGGAGGCCTATAGTAATGAGGTTGAGCATTGTATTGACCTTGATACCTACCTGGTTGAGGGTATGCTTGTAGATAGTTTTGTCATACTACTTGTTTGTTATATGGGCAATCCTGTGCCATGTGATTTGTGTATCACCTCTCAATTGTACAATATTGGCCACTAGGGTTGGCTTGAGGTTGTGCCATGTTGGGGCACACATTTTCCATATGATCACCACCACAGGTGTAACAACATTTGTTTGTTGTTAACCTAGGCATCTGTTTGCTTGATACTCCTAGTTTTTGGGCCATTTTTCTGCTAGGTCTTCTATTGAGCTAGAGAGTTTTGAGGATGATTGAGATGAGCTATCTGAGTCTTTATAGACCTTTGAACATTCCAATTCATCTCCTAGATTGTCCTCAATGTCGATACAAATTCTTACACATTGCTCTAGTTTTGGGTTCCTTTAGATAGACATAGGAGCATAGTTTAGAGCTCAAGAGGCCATCTAAAAACAACGACACTTGTTTGACCTGTGAGGGTAGTTCTTGCATTGGACATCTCTCAACATATTGTCTAAAGCTATGTCCTATCAGTCTGACTGTTTCCTGAGGGGTCTGTTTGAAGCTGTGAATCAATGAAGAAGTATCATGTTTGATTCCACTTTTAGAGAATTTTGTGATGAATGACTCTAAAAAGTGATGAATATCTCTAAATTGCCTTTGTTGCAATGCTTGGAACCAAGTTAAAGCAGTGTTCTTTAATGTTAGTCCAAATGCATTGTATTGCACGAACATGTCTTCTACTTGCTCTACTCATAGCATTTGCTTAAATTCCACAACATGTTCATAGTGATCTCCTGTCCCATGAAAGTAGTTTTTCATTGACTTTACTAATTGAGTAGGTCTTAGCATCCTTGGATGTTCATGTGGTCTAGGTAGAGGAAAATCATATCTACCACCTGGTATTCTTGGTTCCCTTTGTCTTTCCAATCTATGAGTGTCCATGGTTGGTCTTCCCTCCCTATGGGGTGAGTGAAACTTACTTCTGGACTTTCTTTGTTCTTCTCTCATTGAGTACCATGGTCTGAGGATGTCCCCACACCCTGGTGACTAAGGTTTATAGTTGTTCATGATGGGGGAAATACTAACTCGCCTCTCCATGTGTAGGCATGTCTTGCATGTTGGAACAAGCCAATCACAAATTGGTGATTATAGAGATCTTGAAGAAGACTTATGGTCAGAATGAAGTGAAAGAAGACACTTATGACAGTGAAGAAGATTTCAGGATGATGTCTTGTACACATATGTACATATAAGTAAAGAATCTTGTAAATTGAGTATAGTAAACCTTTAGGATGATAAAGAGCAATGTCATAGATACGAGATGAGTCAAAGGTCATGTATATATAAGTTAATGATGACAAGAAATATGTAAGAGAGTCATTTGTAGATGAAAAACTTCAGAAAGATGTGTAGAGAGTTTTTTTCCCAGAAAATAGCGACGGGTTTTTCTCTGAGTGCTCTCTGTCTGATCACGTGGATCAGAAATCCTTTTGTACACATCTAATTGAGAAGCTAATGAAGCTATGTCTAGAGTTTCAGAATCTAATTCCTCTCCTACTGTGAGAATGATTAATAGGAACATTCATATGTGAACTTTGGAAACTGATGTCTGAGAGTAGCGCACTTTTCCGTCTCAGTATTTTGATCAGATCTGAGTGTATACTATAAAGTTTTTGATGAGTGAGCACTTAAAATTTAAGTTAGAAGATAAGGAAGCTATGGCTAAAAGCATTTAGCAAAACGGGTTTCAGATTGGGAGAAATCAACTTGAGAAGTTGACTATGTCGAAGGCGCAACTTCTGAGAGACATTTTCTGACATGTCTTTGATCTTAATGATCAAATTAAACTTTTGGTGATTAGTTTTGAGAACTAATGATTGACATGTTTGCGCAAAGGTATTGCGAATACTTGTGCATCATTTGCTTGAAGAAATTTGAAACTTTATGCAGGTAATGAAGTGGATTCCTGAAGCAGACTTTCTGAAGTAGACACTTCTTCACTCAGAGAAGTGTTGCTTGAAGTTTTGGTAAAGAAGAACATTGTTTGTGTAAAGTTTGGTTTATAACTGACATAGAAGTGTTCTTAAGTCAGTATAGATCAAACCTTTGGAGATTAAGAGGTCTCCAACAGTGGTATCAGAGCTGAAGGTGAAATACAAGAGAAGAAAAGATAATTGAAGTTCTGACTGGTGCAGATAATGAAGATATTCCAAATCAAAGGAGGACAAGGACAAATTATTGAAGATAACTTGCAGAAGTTCAGAGCACGAGTTCGAAAGAATCAAGAAGGACAAAGACTATATCAAAGGTACACTTTCTCCTCATAAACCATAGTAATTGCAGATACAGAAGGTCAAGGATGGGAGAAAGCTTGTAGATTGATAAGCTAGATAGGGAGAACTATCCAGCATGGTCCATGAGGATGGAAGCACACCTCATGAGCAAAGACCTTATAGCATTTATTACAGGAGATGAAGAAAAACCTGAATTTGCAGATCCTAGTATTCCTACTAGGGAAGAGCTTGCAATGTTGAAGACTTGGATGAGAAAGGATGCTCAAGCAAGGAGTATCATCTACATGGCTGTAAATGATTACCTTCTACCTCACATCAGAGGTTTGGAAAGTGCTACAGATGTTTGGAATGCCTTGGAAGAGCATTTCCAAAATACAACTAAGTCAAGGAAGTCCTCACTATGGGCTGAGTTCACAACCTTCAAGAAGAAGAGCTCACAATCAATTTCTGATTATGTGGCAAGAATGAAGGATATTGCAGATAGCTTGGGAGCAGTGGATGAAGACATTGAAGAGGAAAAGTTGGTAAGACAAATACTTACAGGTTTGAGAGGAGATGAGAAGTGGAAGCCTTTCATATTGTCCATAGAGTTGTCACTTGATCACTTTACTCCTGATCTTAATCAATTGCTAGGACACATGCTAACCTTTGAGCAGGATCTTAAAGGAGACAATGATAGAAGTACAAGTCAAGCTATGTACTCCAAGGACAAGAAAAAGAATGGCAAGGGAAAGCAATCGAATGATGATGAAGGGAATTCAAATCAAGCTAACTTCACAAAAGGGAAGATGAACTTCAGAGGTAAAGGAAGAGGAGGTAAGAACAAAGATAATGCTAAAGCTTGTTGGATTTGTGGCAGAACAAATCATTTGGCAAATGATTGTTGGTATAACAATCAAAATGGTGGAAGCAATAATCAGAATTATAATCAAAGAGGTAGAGGAGGCAGAAACCAAAGAGGCAACTTCAGAGGAAGAGGTGGTAGGACATCATATGGTAGAGGAGGTGGAAGAAACTTCCAATCTCAGTCCTACAACAATAATTATTATAATTATGCATCAGATCAAAAGGATGATATGACTCTTATCTTGAATGCAACTCATGAATCAATGGGAGAAGATCAAAGAGTGTTTTATATTGACTCAGGGTGTAGCAACCATCTGAGTGGGAATCTATCCTTGATGAATGATATGGAAGCAAGGGTGAATGGACATACAGTTCAAACAGGTGACAATACCAAACATAAAGTGGAGAGCATTGGATCAGTGAAGACAAAGAGTGGAAGTACACTTCTGAGCAAGGTACTTTATGTTCCTACTATTCCTAAAAATTTGATAAGTGTAGGGCAAATTGTGGAGAAAGGATATGAGGTAAGATTCACAAATGATGGTGTTTATGTACAAGATCCAAATCAGGGATATAGAAACATAATTGCAGGTAAAAAGGAAGGAAGATTGTTCACTCTCAAGGTCCAAGGTAATGTGGGACATGCATTATTTACCTATGGAAGTCAAAAGGTATCTGAATTAGACCTATGGCATAAAAGGCTAGGTCATTTCAATGAGAGAGCTATAAAGGAAATGTCGAAGAATCAGGTGGTGCTTGGATTGCCAAATATTGAAGGGCAACATATGGTGTACAAGTGTGAAGCTTGTCAATTAGGTAAAGCACATAAGAGTTCTTATAACAAATCAGGGTACAAGCATTCAAATATGCTTGAATTGGTTCATACAGATGTATGGGGTCCCTCAAGGGACTATAGCATAAATGGATCCAGATATTATGTGTTGTTTGTTGATGATGCAACCAGGTGGATTACTTTGTATGTAATCAAGGATAAATCAGAAGTTTTCAAGACATTCAAACATTTTCATGCTTATGCAGAAAGGATCACAGGGCAAAAGCTCAAGAGGTTAAGATCAGATGGAGGGGGAGAGTATTTCTCTAAAGAGTTTGATGATTATTTGTGGAATGCAGGTATCAAAAGAGAAGTAACTTGCAGGTACTCCCCTCAACAGAATGGAGTAGCAGAAAGGAGGAATAGGACTCTTGTAGAGTTTGCAAGAGCCATGATGAAGGAAAAGAATTGTCCAAATTACTTATGGGCAGAAGCCATTAACACTGCAACATATCTTGTGAATAGGTTGCCTTGCAAAGCTTTGGATGGAGGAACCCCTTATGAAGCATGGTGGGGTAAGAAACCTACCCTTGATCATTGTAAGGTATTTGGATGTATTGCATATGCTTATGTTCCTTCACAATTAAGACATAAGCTAGAACCAAAAGCAGAGAAGTATGTGTTTATTGGATATGATGATAGACAGATGGGTTACAGGTTGTGGAATCCATCCACAAAGCAATTTCTTGTTACCAAAGATGTGACATTTGATGAGCAAAATACATGGTATGTAGGATCACCAAATGATTTTACAGGCGTTGAAGAAATACAAAGGAAAGGAAAGGCAAAAGTAAAAGTGTGTGAAGAAATTGTTGATGAAGTTGACTCTAGAAGTAGATTGCAGGATCATGTAGAAGAAGGGCCAAGATTTGATCCAGAATCAAATGAGGTTGAAACTTCGAGAAGTGCAGAAATCAGAAGATCTACAAGGGAAAGGAAAGAACCTATAAGGTATAGTTATGATACATCTTTCCTAACAACAAAAGATTATGCCTACATTGTGAAGACAGAAGAAGATCCAACCACTTATGAAGAAGCCAAAGGTAAACAGAATTGGGAGAAGGCAATGCAGGAAGAGTATGATGCTCTACTTGAAAATGAAACTTGGGAATTAGTACCAAGACCAAAGAATCAGAAGGTCATTGGATGTAAGTGGGTATATAAAACAAAGAGGTTTGCAGATGGTAAGGTGTCTAGATATAAGGCTAGACTTGTGGTCAAAGGTTATGCCCAAACTTATGGGGTAGATTATGATGAAACCTTTAGTCCTGTTGCTAAGATGTCTACAATTAGGACATTGATTGCTATTGCTGCTTGCAAGGGATGGAAATTATCACAATTGGATGTGAAAAATGCATTTTTAAATGGATACATTGCAGATGAAGTATATATGGAGCAACCAGAAGGCTTCATGGAATCAATTGGATCAGATTATGTGTGTAAGCTCAAGAGAGCTTTATATGGGTTGAAGCAAGCCCCAAGAGCTTGGAATTACAGATTGGTCAAGTTCTTGAATGAATGTGGATTTCAAGCATCAAAGGCAGATAGTAGCTTGCTAGTGAAGGCAAGTGAAAATGGATACATTTACATGTGCATTTATGTTGATGATATTATTGTTACAGGAACAGATGTTCAAGGAATCAATGAACTCAAAAAGCAAATAGAGAAGGAGTTTAAGATAAGTGATTTGGGAAACTTATCTTATTTTCTAGGAATGCAGATTGTGTATACTCAACATGGAGTATATGTTTCACAAGAGAGATATTTGAAGAATCTTCTAGTCAAGTTTAACATGGAAGATTGCAAGACCTCAACTACACCATTGGAGGTAAATCATAAATTAAGCAGGTATGGAGGTGAAGAATTCAATGACATGAAGAAATATCAGAGTTTGGTAGGTAGTTTAATCTATGCTACCTTGACAAGGCCAGATTTATCATATGCAGTAGGTGTGTTGTCACAATTCATGCATTGTCCAAAGAAGACTCATTGGATTGCAGCCCAAAGGGTACTCAGATATATCAAAGGAACCCTAAGTGAAGGTTTGTACTATGGTTTCACTTCTGACACAAGAATCAAAGTGTTTAGTGATGCAGATTGGGCAGGTGACTCAGATGATAGAAGGTCTACTCATGGGTATCTCTGTTATGTTGGAGATAAGCTAGTTTCTTGGTGTTCAAGGAAGCAACATACAGTTGCTTTATCATCCACAGAAGCTGAGTATAAGGGAATGGTAGAAGCTGCAAAAGAAGTGATATGGTTGAAGACCTTGATGAAAAGTTTTGAGACTGATCATAGTACTCCAATAATTTTTGGAGACAATATGAGTTCTTTGTATTTGGCAGCTAACCCTGTTTTTCATGCCAGGACTAAGCACATAGAGATTCAGTATCATTTCTTGAGGGAAAAGGTACTTGATAAAGAGATTGAAGTGATGTACACTCCAACAAAAGAACAAGTGGCAGATATGATGACAAAAAGCTTGGATGGACCTAAGCTACAGAGATTCAAGGAGATGGCAGGAGTGAAGAAGAATGGAATAATCACAATTAGTGATTGAGGGGGAGCTGTTGGAACAAGCCAATCACAAATTGGTGATTATAGAGATCTTGAAGAAGACTTACGGTCAGAATGAAGTGAAGGAAGACACTTATGACAGTGAAGAAGATTTCAGGATGATGTCTTGTACACATATGTACATATAAGTAAAGAATCTTGTAAATTGAGTATAGTAAACCTTTAGGATGATAAAGAGCAATGTCATAGATACAAGATGAGTCAAAGGTCATGTATATATAAGTTAATGATGACAAGAAATATGTAAGAGAGTCATTTGTAGATGAAAAACTTCAGAAAGATGTGTAGAGAGTTTTTTTCCCAGAAAATAGCGACGGGTTTTTCTCTGAGTGCTCTCTGTCTGATCACGTGGATCAGAAATCCTTTTGTACACATCTAATTGAGAAGCTAATGAAGCTATGTCTAGAGTTTCAGAATCTAATTCCTCTCCTACTGTGAGAATGATTAATAGGAACATTCATATGTGAACTTTGGAAACTGATGTCTGAGAGTAGCGCACTTTTCCGTCTCAGTATTTTGATCAGATCTGAGTGTATACTGTAAATTTTTTGATGAGTGAGCACTTAAAATTTAAGTTAGAAGATAAGGAAGCTATGGCTAAAAGCATTTAGCAAAACAGGTTTCAGATTGGGAGAAATCAACTTGAGAAGTTGACTATGTCGAAGGCGCAACTTTTGAGAGACATTTTCTGACATGTCTTTGATCTTAATGATCAAATTAAACTTTTGGTGATTAGTTTTGAGAACTAATGATTGACATGTTTGCGCAAAGGTATTGCGAATACTTGTGCATCATTTGCTTGAAGAAATTTGAAACTTTATGCAGGTAATGAAGTGGATTCCTAAAGCAGACTTTCTGAAGTAGACACTTCTTCACTCAGAGAAGTGTTGCTTGAAGTTTTGGTAAAGAAGAACATTGTTCGTGTAAAGTTTGGTTTATAACTGACATAGAAGTGTTCTTAAGTCAGTATAGATCAAACCTTTGGAGATTAAGAGGTCTCCAACATTGCATGGTCCAGTACTACAAATACTCTTTCTGAGGGATTGTCCAAGTATACCACCTTTATAGGTGTATCTGGGTTTTTGAATTCATAAATGGTGATGGAACCTACCTCACTAGGTTGTTCCATTCTGTATCTCCAAAATGCTTCATCCGTGTCCTTATTCAGGAACAATTCTATACTTCTATTATCCTAAGGGATCCATTCTGGGGTTAGCACTCTTCTCAGTATAGATTTCCCTGTAGGTGTCCTAGATTCATCTTCTAGTGGCTCTTTTCCTTGGGTTCTTGCTTTTGCCTCGAGGACGATTGCACCAAACTCATTGGTCCGATTAGGTTGGGTACTTATGATGTACATTGTTCCTTCTTTGTCTATGTAAGCATATCTCTTGAATTTTACCACTGGATGTTCCAATCTAATGGGTTGATCAGGCTTATGCAATTGCACTAGTGGTCTTTGCAAACCATCGTCATAGATGCGAGCACCTAGGTGGTTGATTTAGACGTATTCTAATTGGGTGTTGTAGGGTCCTTTCGGTCTTTCCAAATATGCTACGTTTAACACTCCCTTTGGTCTTTCTATGCTAAAATCCATTTATGATTCACTAGTATCTGAGCCCAACTCATAAGGGTAACTATTCAATTGTTGAGCCCACGAACATGCAGTAGTTCCTACACTTGCTTCTGATGATCTAAGGCTTCATCGATTAGATTTACCTATATGCTTGAACGATCTAAGGTTCATGAAATTACTTCCTGAATCACTCAATACACACTCTGATCATCAATGTTTATTTGTTCTTAATTTCTTGTTTTTTTTTTAATTCCTTCAGATTCTTGTCTTCTCTCAATGTATATGTCAAGAGTTGACTTTTTGTTGTACTTTTGAGTCCTCGTTCCATCAAACTTAAGTTCTTTCCTTTAGGTTTTCGTTTTGCACACTCTTATCTTGCTCTTGGACTTGAAAAAATTAAGTCTCTTGGACTTGATGCATTCCTATTATCATCCTATTTCAATCCACAATGCTAGACGTTTAGCCTAAGCTAATAATTGGCTGAGGTGGTTGAGTATTCTTCCAACCTCGAGTCAACTTCTTTGATGGCTCTCGTGCCCAAGAAATGGCACTTCCCAAGCCTTGCTTCTTTGCCTGCCTTGCTTTGATTGCCCTTGGATAGCTCCTTGCTAGACCTGTCAAACTCCAATGTTTAGACCACTTCTTAAATTGATGATCAAGCACTTTGCTATATACACCTTTAAGGGTCCCTTTTCCTTTGGCAAAATTTCTCCCAAGCCCCCTTCGCTTTCCTTGTCCCACAAATGGGTCAACCTCAAATTTTCTTATCTAAATATCAATGTTTTATTCTTGAAAAAAACAGTTGAGATCACGTAGAACTCAAAAACATATTTCTAACAAGCCCTTGAGCTCAATAAACGGACTTCGAAGGAAAAAATTATGAACGTTCAGGATTTTGGGGGTAAAAACTGGTAGATAGGTTTTTCCCCAAATACGAGCTAAGGGGTCTCCAATATGCACTAGTGGCTCAAAATTCAATCAAAATAACCTCAAAATAGCCCAAAAAATCAAACCCTAAATTTGGCATTTTAAATGGACAATCGTGATGGTTTGAGATAATCGCAATGGTCTGGGATAGTCATGATGGTCCAAGTGAACGGTCGCGATGGTCCAAGGGTGCGAAGCATCATGATGGTCCAAAATGAAGCGTCTCGATGGTCTACCTAGCAAGCAATCGCAATGGCATGATCCCATCGCAATGTTCAATGGTCAATGCAACTATCGTGATGGCGTGAGCTCGTCAAGATGGTCAATGGTCAATGCAACCATCGCGATGGCATGAGCCCATCGTGATGGTGTGAGACCGTTGTGATGGTCCAACTGAGCCGTAATGATGGCATGAGCCAATCACGATGATGCAACACAATCGGGATGGCGTGAGCCCATTGCGATGGTACACCAAAATGCAAATTTTTGGGAAGCGGCTGTGGATTTGTGTGTGCATAAGCGCCGCCTACACAATGCTATACACGCTTTCCGAAGAGGTCGACTTTGTCAGACCATCGTGATGGTCTGACACCTATGGCAGATCTGAGAGAAAGTTGGATTTCTCACCTTTTGGAAGCTCGCCTACTATTTTAGAGCACTGTACCTGCAAGAAAACTAAAAAAAACACACAAAATCAAGCACAAAAGCTCTCTCTCTCTCTCTTTCGCATGCACAAATGAGGGAAATGAGGGGGATAGGTGGATATGGTGAATTTTTTGATTTTTTTGGAGTGGAAGAAGATTATGCGGTGGTGAAGGAGGAGTGTAGAGGAGATGAAAAGCACAAAAAACTACACAAAAACAATAACAAAAACTAAAATTTTTACCTTCTAATGCCAATTCTTTCTATAATCTTATCATCATGCATTCATCCTAGACTCGATCCCCGACAACGACACCAAATTTGGTGTTGCTCTAGCACAATGGTAAGCACCACGTTAAGAAGCTCCACCTTTGTAATGTCAATCTGCAAAAGAGATAGGAGTGATATGAAGATCGTGAATGCGAAATGTAGTGAGAGTGAAGGTGAGAAGCATGGAGATGTGCACACACATACACACACACAAGAAAGAGATAAGGAAGACACAACGGAAGGTTGAATGTAGATTCTATTACTCAAGAACACTCTTACAAGCTCAAGCTCACACTAACTCATACAAGTCTACACTAGCTAACAAGCTAACCTCAAAAATGAGCTCTCTAGCTCTTTTTATAGTCTTTAGACTAGCTTTGATCAGTTTCACATTTAGTGTCCGGCATAGTTAAAAAATAGGTTCTAGGCACTATTTGAAGGTCTAAAAAAGATCTAAAAATAGCCAAAATTGGTATGCTTGTTCTACTAAGCTCCTAAAGCTCGAGGAATCCTCGGCTTGCATAAACGGGAGCGTATAATTACAAAAGTGGGTGCTTCTATGATACATATGATACAAGAGTGATGAAAATCACTATTTGGAGTTTTGAGAAAGTAATATAAAACATGTTTCTTTGGAAAAAATGACTGCCTAGCTCCCCACGACTCTTTGTAGTCCGCCTTCACATGCGTCCTCGTTGTCTGTGCCTTTGGATACTGCCAACAAGGGCCCAAAACATAATCAAGGTAATGTGAACCTTATTCTTTCCCCTTCCTCAAGCACCACAAGACTATAGCTTAGTGGCAAGAGTTGTGTCAGTTAAGGGAGCTCGGAGGGGAACAAACTAGGATGGGTAACCTCCCAAGAAGTACCGAGAACCTCCATCTTCCTTGATCATTGAGGTCCTCCCTCCCACGGAGCTAATGGCACCAACAATAAATTCGGTGACTTGGATGACAAGGTATGCCAAGGTCTATGCCTTGGTCATCACCCTAGGCATAAGCCTTGGGTGAGCGGGTGGGTGCTTGCTTTGCTCGCACTAATGGAGCAAAGATTTTGCCTAGAAATACTCTGATACCGATGAAGTATTTCTTTGGCAATGCATGATTCTGGACTCTCCTTCTTGAGAGCTCTGCAATGATACTATTGTTGTAGAAACCCAAACTCCACACATAATTTTCCACATAGGGGTTATAGAGGACATAGAAAAACACAAAGTATAGAGACCATGAACACAAATTTCTTAGGTCATACAAATGCGATCAAACTTATAGTCTGTGGCTAACCAAGCCACTATATGTTTTATTAAAGAGCATATACAAAAGTGTTCAACATCCATTTGGCCTTTCAGATGGGCACTAATGGTAACATTATCTCCTTAGCTTGGCCCTTATAATAGGTGAAAATATTTTGAACATCCTTTATAGCCATCTTCTAGGTAGAATAGGGGAAAGCATACCATTGAAGTAAAACCTAAAGATTTTCTTAGTTTCCTCAACAACACAAGATATCTAGGAGAGATGCATCAATGTGGGGCCAACATGCCTATACCTAGGAGGGTTACTATAAATCTTAACAATCAAAGGAGAATGCATATTGACCCTTCAATTCAGCCTTTAGATCTCGTTCATACAGATGTGTGTGTGTCCTATGCCAACAAGGTCATTCGGTGGTTCTCTTTACTTTATCGCTTTCATAGATGATCCTACTAGAAAAGTCTAGGTATATCCTATCAAATTGAAGGATAAGGTATTCCCTATTTTTCGAAAATGGCTTGCTTTAGTTGAGACTGAAAAAGGAACTAAGCTTAAGGCTTTATGTCTAGATAATGGGGGTGAGTATACCTCACATGAATTTAACCTTTTTTGCTAGTCTAGAGGAATTCATAGAGAGTTTATAGCTCCTCATACCCCAATATAGAATGGTGTAGCCAAAAGGATGAATAAAACTATTCATGATAGAGTAGTTTCTATGCTCCATCATGCAAACCTTTCACAAGGCTTTTGGGCAGAAGCAGTATTGAATGCAATTCATGTGATTAAATTTCACATAATACTACAAAATTTCTGAAAGTGGCACAAGATTTATGGATAGGGAAGCCACCAAATTATGATCATCTTCAAGTTTTCGGGTGTGAAGCATATGTTCATATACCCAAGAATCTTAGTCAAAAGTTGGACCATAAGTCAAAGAAATGCATTTTTCTTGGATATGGTCAAGGAGGACAATTTGGATATCACTTATGGGATCATGAAACATGATCAATGATCAGAAGTAGTGATGTCATTTTCAATGAGTCCAAGATGCATAAATAGCCCATTAAGGAGGTTGAAGTGAAAAGAGTTTGAGGATACTAGTCGTAGAGTTAGCATGCATAAAAATGCTGCACATAGGGATGTTCAAGAGAATGTCCAATCAGATCAATCTACAAATATTCTTGCTCAATAACCATTGAGACGTTCTACATGTGTCTCACATCCACTTGATAGATATGTTCCAAGTTTGGATTTTGCTATGCTAACATATGATGGTGATACTTCTTGCTACAAAGAGGCTCTATAGACAAAGGATCATGTCAAGTGGGAGTATGCCATGAAGAGTGAGTTGGATTCTATTCACAAGAATGGTACTTTGGATTTATTACCTTTGCTAAAGGGTAGAAAAACTTTACCATGTAAATGGGTATATAAGCTAAAATTCACATCAAATGCTGCTTCTCCAAAGTATAAAGGAAGACTTGTTGCAAGGGGTTTTAAGCAACATCATGGTGTTGATCTCGAGGAAATCTTCTCTCCACTAGTCGAGATGACTACCCTATGCATGTTGCTTCGATTCGTTGGAATGGAAGACTTAGAGCTAGTCCAAATGGATGTGAAAACTGCTTTCTTGCATGGAGATCTTTCTAATGAGATCTATATGGAACAACTACAGGGTTACACACTTCTTTGGAAAAGAAAGTCTAGTTTGTAAGCTCAAGAAGATCTTATATGGACTTAAAGAGCCCCCAGACAATGGTACCAAAAGCTTGATGCTTTTATGAAGACTCAAGGATATTCTCAAAGCAATGAGGATCATTGTCTCTACACAAAGAGATGCTTGGATGGCAGCTTGATACTTTATATCGATGATATGTTGATTGCTAGGAAGTCCTCTTATGAACTTTCAATTCTCAAAAAGAAGTTGAGTCAGACATTTGATATGAAGGATTTGGGGGATGCCAAACATATTCTTGGCATGCACATTACTGGTGATAGGATTAAAAGATGCATATACTTGTCTCAAAGTGATTACATACCCAAGGTACTTCACATGTTCAATATGCACAGTGGAAAGGTATTGCGTAGACCTTTACCCATATATGTGAAATTGAGCAAGGATAATTGCCCAAAATTATATGAGGAAAAGGAATTCATGACCAAAATTCCTAATTAGTCTACTGTTGGTAGTCTCATGTACGCTATGGTATCTACGAGACCAGACATCACATTTGCAAACTACAGTGGTTGTTGTAAGAAAATATATGTCTAATCCGGGTAAGAAGCATTGGGAAGCGGTCAAGATGGTTTGGAGATATCTGAGTGGCACTAACAACAAGTATCTATACTTAGGTAGAGGGAAATCATCCATTATTGGCTACAAAAATTCCGATTATGTCGATTGTGTAGACAATTGTAAGTCTACATCATGGTATATTTTTCACTTTTCTCGAGGTGCTATCTCTTGGAGATCTCATCTTCAAGAATGTACATTTGTTTCCACCATAGAAGCAGAGTATGTTGGATCAAGTGAGGCATACAAGGAAGCATTGTGGCTTTCTCATATTTCTTGTGATATTGGTCTACCTCAACATGTACCTCGTTTGCTTAATGATAGTCAGAGTGCCATTGCTTTGGCTAAGAATCTAGTCTATCATGAAAAGGTTGCACATTGAAGTGAGGTATCACTTCATTAGAGATTGCTTAGTAATTGAGTGCATTATTCTTGAGAAGGTTCACACTCGAGATAATGTTGGAGATGATTTCACTAAAGCTCTACGAGATGATAGCTTTTGGCACTATTGTCACTTGATGGGGGTTACTTGATTAATGATCTTACATAACTACTTGTATATTGTGTAACTTACACTCAGGTATTCTTTATTTTTCTCCCATAGTCATTTTAGCCATATTGGCCTTTAGTAGGAGATTCTTATCATTAGTGTTGATTTGAAATGCCAAATGGCTACTAGACACTTTTGTATATGCTCTTTAATTAAACATATAGTAGCTTGGTCAACCACAACTTGTAAGTTAGAAGGCATTTTCATCACCTCACAAATTTGTGTTCGTGGTCTATGTATTATGTGTTTTTTTGTGTATTTCGCACCCCTTGTGTGGAGTACTATGCTGACCATTGGAGTTCGGGTTTCTACAACAAGGGTATCGTTGTGGAGCTCTTGAGAAGGAGAGTCCACCATCATGCATTGCCAAAGAAATACATCAGATAAGATGTAAAAGACGAATGATGATATAGAAAGAAATAGATGATAGTAGGAATAGTAATCTTAATGACCCGAATTCTAGTCAAAGGGTCCTAGAGCTTCAGGATAGACGTAGGTATGAAGACTACTCTTGGCTTGTAGTGCCCTTTTCACATCAAGAGAATTTTGGGCTAGGAAGGTGGATAAACCTAACAAAAATATTCTTGATTTGATGAAGAAAATAAGGCTAAAGAATTCATTTCTATGCTTAAGAAGAGCTCAGGTGGTCATGCTATCAACATCAATGAGAATTTACAGGTGGATGTTAGCTTCTTTACCAATGTTTTTTTTAGGCCTCCCAAGTGGGGGGAGGATATCAAGAGAGCACGAGATCTTGTTTCTCTTAAAAGGAAGAAATGATTCCTCAAAGCCAAGCTTATCTCTTGGACCTGCACCTCATTATTGGTAAGGTTAAAGAAACCATTAGTAAATTGAAACCCTATAGATCCATTGGTTTTGATGGTATCCCTAATGAATTCTTCTTGGTTCTTAATGATTTCTCCACACCCATTATTCTCTTGATTGGCAAGAAGCTATGAGAAGAGGTTCTCTTTCTATCATCATCAATATTGGAGTTATAAAAATAATTCATAAAAATGGACCCAAGGAGGACCTAAACAATTGGAGGCCTATTTTTTGTCTAACTTTTCTTTATAAAATCTATGCTTCCTCCTTGGCCAAGAGACTCAACCCTATAAGTGATAAAATCATCTTGTCTAAGCAAAAATGTTTTATTAGAGAAAGATCTATCTTTGATGCTATTATATCTATATGGGAAGGGGTTGATTTTGCTAAAAAGTCCAATGAAGATATCTGCTTTTTTAAAGTGGATTGACTAGAATTTCATTCTTCAATCTCCCCAGGACATAGCTGCTAGTAGGGAATTCATTAAGATTGTGAGTATCCTTTTTGGAATGCTAACTCTAGGATCACTATTACTGACCACATGCCTAGCCCCTTAGGCTCCGTAGATCCATTAGATAAGGATGCCCTTTAGCCCCTCTCCTTTTTGCTATCACTAGTGATGCCCTAGGATGGTTATTTAGGGATTGCATAAATAATGGATCTATTCAAGGATTAGAAATTCTTGGTTCCTCCACTGAGCTTGGGCTTCAGATGTTAGCCGATGATACCAATATGGTCACTAAAGGTGAAGACATTTATGCTCAAAACTTCATGAACTACTTGAAAACTGTCTATCTTGCTAGTGGATATAGAGTTAATCACAAGAAGGCCTCTTTATGGGCTTCTAAGAACTCTTTCCTTGCATCACTTTGAATCAGTGCAATATTATTCAAGAAGGTGTTACTTTTGGACTGAGTTATTCCTATGCGGCATGTTATTAATCTTTCACCCTTTATATTTAATAAAAGTAATATAAATTTTTGCTGCTAATGCTACTAAAACCAACGAAAAATAATGAGAAGAGGAACTTCTTTCTTGGACATCGAAGCATTGTCAAAATAAGAGACATAACATTCTTTTTTGCGTGGATAGTATTGAGGCTCATAGAGTTGTATACGAAGTCATCTCATTGTTTGGCACATGTTCTATTGACATGATACTCTATTTCTTTGATGAATGCCTATGTTTGGCACACTCTCATTTAAGCTATGGGACACTGTCAGACATTGATCCACATGGATCTGTCCATTTGATCCAGAGGGATTAGTCCATGCATATGAGGGACAAGGGCCAGCTAGCCAAGGTCCCAAGCTCGGGGGATACCGTAAGGTACTTGGTAATAATGGCAATAAGTGTTGCATGATGGCCACATGTTCACACTAGACTATGATAAACATGCAAAGCAAAGTCACTAACTAGTATCGTCCTCACATGCCACTTCTTACTTAGGACAACATCGAAATGTGCTAGTCTGCCTATCTCAAAATCCAATCTATCCTCATAGGACTGGATTTGAATAGGTAGATCAACAAATCCTCAATCCCATGTCTCTGTTCCCTTCCCATCGGCTAACTCTACTATGTAGGCATACTCTAACGACATAGTCTCTAGATTTAACCTCTTGACTAGGCAAGAACTAATAACATTATGTGTCTACCCAGTGTCAAAGAGCACCTTGACAGAATGTCTGTTGATATATTTAGGTAGTGATGTGTGTGAACACACTAGGACTGCCGGGGCACTTTTTTCCCTCTTTAGGAGGTTTTTTTCCCCTGGCTTGTATATACGCCTATTGCCCTAATGGGCTACTTATCTTTGTACATTCTCTAGTAATACATTCAGTATTGTGTGTTTGTGCTCCAAGCTTCTTCTTCTTCCTTGTGTTGTTTGCGTGCTTCCGCAGACGTCTAACTCCGACAATTGGTATCAGAGCAGGTCGTCGCTTCATCTAGGGCGCCGTCGACACTCCTCCGTTTGTAGTCTCAGAATCGCAATGCTTGTGCAGGCTATTTCGTCTTTTTGTGCCAAAGGTATATACCAGTTTCTATTTGCCAGTATAAGCGTCTCGAAGTCTGCTACAGGTTTAGCAGAACTCCTCTAGGCAGTTCCGTTCAACGTTTTGAGATACAATCAATTTTCTGCATCAAGGTATTTTAGTCACCGGCCATGGCTGAAAGCAGTGATGTATTCCGCATGTTGGCTGTTGAGGATAAGTTGGATGGTACCAACTACCCATTATGGGCTTATATGATGCGACATGTTTTGGTTGCAAAAGGATTGTGGAACATTGTGCAGGGTGTTGAAAGACGTCTTGTTACACCTGTAACGACAGGTACTACAAATACAGGTGCTGGAGCTGATGAAGATGGTGTCGAAGATGATATTCCGTAGATTCCTGCTCGTGTTGTTGTTTATGTTGCACCTACTGCAGAGCAGATTCATTGGGATGGCAGAGATGGCCAGGCACATGCATTGATAGCTTTGTCTGTCAAACGTGCCATTATTCCTCATATTCGCTCTTGCAGAATAGCTAGGGATGCTTGGGATACACTTACCACATTGTACCAAGCTAGAAATGAGGCTCGTGTTGCTTACCTCCGAAAATAGTTGGAGAGTGAGCACATGAATGAAGGTGATTCTATGGACAGTTTCCTAACGAAGATCAAAGATTTGAAGGAACAGTTGATTTTTGCTGATGAGGTTATACCAGATAGCTCACTTATGTAGACCGTTCTGAATGGTCTTCCTGATTCATATCAGAGTTTTGCTTCTACTCTTCGATTGATGATGAAAGGCAATCCGAATGCCTTATCATTTGAGGAGTTAGTCTCTGTTCTATGGCACGAAGATCAGTCCAGGCAGAACAGGTCCATTATGCGTGTTGCAGATCAAGCTTTCCTGGCTAGTCAGAAGGGCAAAGGAAAATGGAGCTCTTCTACTAGTAAGCAGAAATCCGCAAATGCTGCACATTCGAAGAACCAGGATAAAGATGAGAAGAAATCAGAAAAGAAGAAATTGTTTTGCAAGTACTGTAAAGGGAATGATCATATCATAAAGAACTGTCCAAAACTGGCTGCAAAAGAGGCAAAGAAAAAGGAGGCTGGAATGGTTGTTGCAGAAGCCTCTACACCAAAAACAGAGTCTGCTAATCTTGTGCACGAAGAAGAATGGGTGTTTACTACTGTTTGCAGTTTTGACCCATCTTCTCATGAGTAGGGCATGTCTGCAGTGGACTCAGATGTTTGGTACTTTGACAGTGGGGCAACCAAACATATTACCTCGCAGTGCAGTTTCTTCTGTTCACTCGAGCCTGCCCCTACAGGGAATACTATCACATGCGCCAACTCCTCTTATCCTGTTATGGGAGTTGGTAAGATCATTTTGACTACTGCTGATGGTAGTTCTTTCACCTTGTCAGATGCTTTATTTGTGCCAGGGATCAAGAAGAATCTGTTATCAGTTTCTGCATTAGCCAAGATTGGCTTGGTTGTGAAATTCGTTGATGAAAGGTGTACAGTTCATGATCTATCAAATGGCGATGTGATTATTGCTTCTGGCATTTTATGTCGTGGGCTGTATAAGCTCATAGACTATGAAAGATCTGTGAATGATTCAACATGTGCAGTTCATGATTCTCAGGCTATGTCCGATGCAAAGCTTGGGCATGCACGCTTTGGTCATCTGAATTTTGCTAGTTTGCTACGCCTCCAGAAATCTGATATGGTGTCTTCTTTGCCCAAGCTTAAGGCACTTGGAAAACATGTATGTGAAGGCTGTATTTTGGAAAAAATGCAGCATTCCTCCTTTCCAAAAGATGGTTCAGTTCGGGCTACGCAGAAATTGCAGCTTGTACAGAGTGATGTCTGTGGTCCTATGCAGACACCCTCTTTTGGGAATTACCTTTACTTCATGACTTTCATTGATGATTTTTCCAGGCATGCATGGGTATATCCACTCAAAGCAAAGTCCGAAGTGTTCCTGTGCTTTAAACAGTTTTTGGTTTTTGTTGAAAATCTGTCAGCATGTAAAATGGGCACCCTCCGTTCTGATCGAGGGGGGAATATATGTCTTCTGATTTTAATGCATTTTTGGCTGAACGTGGGATAAAACACCAGTGTACAGTGCCGTATACACCTCAACAGAATGGAATTGCTGAACAAAAGAACAGGTCACTCATGGAGATGGCGAGGTGCATGGTCAAGAGTCAGGCTTTACCACATAGTTTCTGGCTTGAGGCTATCATGTGTGCAGCATATGTACTGAACAGATGTCCCACTAAAGCACTGCAGTCTATCACTCCATATGAGGCTTGGCATGACCGCAAGCCATCTGTTGCTCATCTGCGTGTTTTTGGTTGTTTGGAATATGCATTAGTTCCTGAACAACATCGCAAAAAATTGGATGATAAGGCAGTAAAATGTATTATTGTTGGGTACAGTTCTTAAAGTAAAGGCTATCGTCTGTATCATCCACAGACTAAACGCATTCTGGTTAGCCATGATGTTGTCTTTGTGGAAGATGCTATTCAACCATTGCTTTCATGTACTAAGGAGACATTTGTTAGCTCCAAAGACATGTATGATACTTTGATGCCTCTTTTTACAGGTGGACAGTCTAGTGCTGGTCCTAATGAGGCAACTTCTCAACCTTTGCAGGTTTCATATGATGATGCAGATCATTCTATTTCTGATGCAGATTTACATGATGCACTTGTTGATGAGAGAGCTGATATTGAGCAGGCAAAAACTATGCCAAAATGGCTGGTGCAAACTTTGCGTGACAGCAAATTAGATGCACCTTTGTCATATCGTACTCGTTCAGGCTTTCATAGTGCCTCCTTTGCATCCGATTGCTATGCTATGGATGCGTCTAGCCTCTGTGATGAGAATGAGCCTGTTTCTTTTGATGAAGCACAGAATTCAGAAAATTGGATGGCTGCTATGCAATCTGAATATGATGCTATAATGAAGAATGGTACATGGTCTTTATGTGACTTGCCTCCTGGCAAGAAGGCCATTGGCACTAAGTGGGTATACAAGCTGAAGCATAAACTTGATGGTAAAGTTGAAAGATATAAGGCTAGGCTTGTTGCAAAGGGCTATGCGCAGGAAAGAGGCATTGATTTTGATGAGACCTTTGCACCTACATGCTGTATGACTACTGTTCGGAGCATTTGTGCACTTGCAGCCCATCATGGTTGGAATGTACATCAGCTGGACATTAAAACAACATTTCTGAATGGTGACTTGCATGAAGAAGTGTATGTTTTTCAGCCCTGTGGCTTTGTGCAGAAAGGGCATGAAAACCAGGTGTGCAGGTTAAAGAAGGCATTATATGGTTTAAAGCAAGCACCACGTGCTTCGTATGAGAAGATACATGCCTATCTGGTTGCACATGGTTTTGAGAACAGTCCAACTGAAAGCACCTTATATGTTAAGCGTGCTAATGATGTGCTTCTGATCATTGTTGTCTATGTTGATGACATGCTGCTCACTGGTCCTATTGAGAAGCATATTGCTAATTTCAAGGCTGATTTGCATGCCTCATTTGAGATGTCTGATTTGGGGCATTTGCATCACTATTTGGGCATTCCGTTTATGCAAGTTGATGGTGGAATGGCTTTGTGTCAAACAAAATATATTGACACATTATTGCAGCGTTTTGGCCTTGAAGACTGTAAGACTATTGCCACTCCTATGGAGACACGTTTACGATTGAGTCTTCATGATGCAGGAGATGCATTTGATGCTGTTCTCTATCAGGAGGCTGTTGGATGCTTGATTTACTTATGCATTACTCAGCCAGATATTCAGTTTGTTGTCTCACAGATGAGCAGGTTTATGCATTGCCTAGGAGTCATGCATTGGAAGGCGGTTAAGTGCATCTTTCGTTACTTGAGTGGTACTCGGCTACTTGGGTTGTTTTATCCCAAGGGGGGATCACTACCGCCAGATTTGCATGCTTTTTCTGACTCAGATTGGGCTAGTTGCTATGACACTCGTGTGTCCACCAGTGGTTTTTGCTTCATGCTTGGTAGCTCATGTATATCTTTGTTGAGCAAGAAGCATCCTACCCTGGCCACTTCTAGCTGTGAGGCTGAGTATAGGGCAGCTTTCACAACGACTGTTGAGTGTGTGTGGCTCAGATGCCTTATGGCTGATTTGGGTGTTGGCCAGTCTTTTGCCACCACCATCTTCACTGACAGTCAGAGCACATTGGTAGTTGCGAGGAACCCTATGTTCCATGCTCGCACTAAGCACATTGAGGTGCATTATCACTATGTCAGGGAGAGGTTCTCTGCTGGGAGATCAGCTTGGCATATGTGCCCACGCAAGAGAACATTGCATACCTTTTCACGAAGGCTCTGCCTAGGGAGAAGTTTGAAGATTTCCGCAAAGCTTTGGGCTTAATTCCTTTTGTGGAGTGATTTCCACTTAGCTTGGCACTTCCTTATACATGAGTGCCAGCTCCTTGTTCACCGCATCACTCCCAGGGGGGATTTGTTGGTATATTTAGGTAGTGATGTGTGTGAACACACTAGGACCGTCGGGGAACTTTTTTCCCTCTTTAGGAGGTTTTTTTCCCCTAGCTTGTATATACGCCTATTGCCCTAATGGGCTACTTATCTTTGTACATTCTCTAGTAATACATTCAGTATTGTGTGTTTGTGCTCCAAGCTTCTTCTTCTTCCTTGTGTTGTTCGCGTGCTTCCGCAGACGTCTAACTCCAACACTGTCCTACCACAACTCCCCTCATGACAATGAGTTTTGTGCCAAAAAATGGATATCCTTTCTATGCCACTGGCAAAAGCACACCATCGATCACAACTAGGACATTCTTTGTGACTGTCATAGCCAGTATGGGAGATGATAATGGTGTTGGGTGATCTCCAAATTCATCCTCATCATCACTCCCTTCTTGAGTAGGATTTATGACTATGGTGGCGGTTATCTTCTTTTTCTTAGGACAATCCTTGAATAGGTGCTGCCCTAGACACCCATAGCATAATCCTTCTTTCATTGCCTTCTCTTTCTGCTGAGGGGTGAGTATGGACTTATTATAATCCCTCTCGGTGAGAGCATAAACTTTTCTCTTACCTCCTATCATTGTCTTGATCATATGCACCTGTTTAGCCTCTCTACAAGATCTTAAACTGATCCCAAGTCTGGGGCGCTTTCTTATCCTATTCTATCTTATGCCACCACCTATGGGCAACATCCATAAGGTTATATGTGGCCTACTGAATCTTGTGCTTGTTGTCCACAATATGGCACAAGTAGAAGCACTGCTCCCACTTACTGAGCCACTTCTCAATAGCATCAACAGTCGTAGCACTACTAGAACCATGATATCTAGGCGGCTAAAGATCCTTAAGATACCATCTGGCCTCTCTGACTGGAATTCTATCTCTAGGGACTTCAAGAGATTGATGCTCATCTGGAGCATCTACGTCCATGCTTGGCAAATCAGGTGTTGGCACATCTTCCTCTTTCTTGGACCCACTAACATGTACCAAGATATCAAGAAGTGTGCTTTCTAGATTGGTTATCTTATTACTCATGGTCTGCATGGGATTTACGGGGTTCTCTTGCATGAGTGTATCTCTCCTAGAAGGGGATGATAGTGTTGTGTCCATATTAGGTGATGGTGATTAATATTTTTGGTATTTTTTGGTTTTATAATTTTTTAATTCATTTTAGAATAGGACGCTCTATGTAAACCTAAGTAAATCAGTGGCAATGGAAAAGAAACTAATCACAAGCCTTTTCTCAAGAGAAAACTAAAGAAATAAGAATTAGCATGTTTTGAATTCTTGAATGCCTATGCATATTAAATTTTTGAAAAATTTTGGGCAGCTAACAGCGCAATTTTGAAAACTGGAAAAATTATACCGAATAATCGTCAAGCAATTTCCATGATAATAGTGCAGACAGGCATGATCTAACTACAAATAGACCAAAAGGGATTACACACCCTAAGAAATTTATATTTCTCTCCTCGCTAACTTGCAATATAATACTTACAAGTTCCTCCAAAGAAGAATACATGCATCGTACAAGACAAATTCATGTCGTAACTACGCGTATACTCTAGGTACTATGCAAAATTTGCATGTCCTATATGTGATATGATACAAAAAGATAGGAGCAATGCATATAAATTGACAAGAGAATATTTGGAGGTTCAAAAAGTAACTTGCAAGTGTGCACAAGTGCTGGAGATTTTCCACACTCCATCGGAATAGCTTTCCAAGTCTTCCGTGATAAGTTGTGCTTCAGAATGATGCTTGAAACGGGTTGTTGAAGATGAAAGGTCAAACTCCAAACTCTGAAGATGATGGGACCTGAAACCAAAGTATGGGTTGCAACCACTCTCTAGAAAGGGCTCTAAGAGGGCTATCGAGAGCAACAAAGATCTCCAAAATTGAAGGTGGAATGCTCAAGATATGGCTAATTATGTGAAAAGAGGTGGATAGAGGTAAGCTTAATTGGCTATGGAATCAAGAGAAAATGTGCTTTTCCCTCCTTTGTGAGCCTCGTTCAAGGACAATCCCGCACTGGGCTTCCTCTTATCCCACATAGGCAGCTGGAATGCCTAATAATTAAGATATAACGAGCGTGCGCTTCTAATGTTCACGAAAGAAAAGAGTCTTAAATGACTTATTTCATCTTCTTAGTGCGGGCAGTGCCGTTAGGAGCTCAGGCACCGTGGGCAGAGGGTTCTCCACGTGCATAGCATCTACAATGTGATCGTCTTTGAAGGCAGAGGGTTCTATGGTGCCCGACACTTCTCTTTTTGTCATCTTCTCCATGCCAAAAGCTATTCTACCGTGACGAAAATCAAACACACGGCCACCAAAAAAGAACACAGAGATGCGTGCAAGAAGAAAAATGTATGCCATGGAGGAGAAGAAATCGCCAAAAGCTATTCTACCGTGACGAAAATCAAACACACGGCGACCAAAAAAGAACACAGAGATGCGTGCAAGAAGAAAAATGTATGCCATGGAGGAGAAGAAATCAAGATCATGAGATGCTCTATACCATTTGTGATACAAAGACTTGAATGATGTGTGTGAGACTCACCTCCCATCCATATATACCCTCTTGTACTCTAAAAATGGCAATGATATGGAATAGTCTAGTGTGAACATGTGGCCATCATGCAACACTTATTCTCATTACTACCAAGTACCTTAGGGTATCCCCCAAGCTTCGGACCTTGGCTAGCTGGCCCTTGTCCCTCACACACATAGACTGATCCGTGTGGATCAAATGGACTGATCCTTGTGGATCAATGTCTAACAGACACATAAGCATTTCACATGTGTTTAGTAACTTAAAAGAGCCAATCTCTTACTTAATGCTAAACAATCACTTCTGTAATAGAATTTTATATTAAAAACAAGGCATCACCCAAGCAATGCTTTGGAATCACTTATGTGTTTGATTTTAATTACAAGAATGGTATTGTTAAGATGATGCTTGTTGTTGCTTAAAAGACAATATGGCATGCCATGCAAAGCACAAAACTGATTGTTCAAGTAATAACTCGTTCACAAGACTTTGCCGGCCATTTGTGTGCACCTGTACCAGTTCCGTGGTAGTTCTTTGTTTTCATTTCTCTAAATTCTCTCTCTCTCTCTCTCTCCCTCAACTCTCTCTGTTTTCCTTCTCTCTCTCTCTCTTTCTCTCCCCCTTGATTCATTCTCTTTCTCTTTTAGATCTCACTCAATCGTCTATCTTTCTCTATGGATAATGCAAGATTCATGACGTGTACAATGTGCAAGAACATTAGAAAAGATAGTGCATATATATATATATATATATATATATATATATATATATTTATTTATATATATATATATATATATATATATATATATATATATATATATATATATATATATATATATATATATATATAGAGAGAGAGAGAGAGAGAGAGAGAGAGGGAGAGAGAGAGATGTCCACATATGTGCATATAGAGAATGTCGAGCCTCTCTGAAAATTAATTTGGAAAAATAGAGAGAAAGATACATGCAAATCACATAGTACTAGGTACAATTCCACCCATATGCTTCATTTGATAAGTCTCAAAGTGTGCATATTTATAAGAAAATCCTATTAATCCAAATAGTCATTTTTTTACAAATAAAAAAAAATAGTTTTTTTTTCTACTATTTTTATAAAAAGCACCATACTAAGTGGTTAGTACATCTATGTATAGAAAAATGTGCACATGCCTATATCACAAAAAACTAATATATTCATGAATGATTAAGCTTTCAAATACAAGGGTTGTTTTTACAAAAAGAATCAAGTGCCTATAATATATCCATGCCCTCATGATCCTTTATCTACTCATGAAATCACAACACACATTAAATTCATTTAGCTTCCATGCATAATACATCTTGTGTCACATTTTTGCAATGTAACAAGTCACTATTATGTGGAAAATAGAATAAGAACCATATAATAAATCCAATAATTCCATAAATGGTAACATGCCCAAAAAGAAGCTCACCTCAGTTGAGATGGATGGCCAATCATATGCCACATCACTAGAAAATAATAAGCATGTTCCATGTGATAAAGAAAACATGTGCATTGAATTTTCAATTAAAAGCTTAATGTGTTTGTGAATGAAATGCAACAATCAAGTGATGATAATGTGATGTAAGTGATGTTTTTTGTATCTATGAATACTCTTGCATAGGATGATTTTTCTGCTTTACTAAACATCTAGGATACATGATTCTTGTTTGTGTTGTGGTTACATCATAATCTAATATTTTCTCAAGTACTAAAATTTTAGTTTCTTCATCAAGTACTAGTGGATTATCAATAATTGACTAAAAGGAGGCATTCGGTTTGAATTTTTTTAGGAGGCTTTTATGACGTGAATGATGAATATTCCATTTTTAGGGTATCTATAATAAAAAATAATTATGATCATGGTGCTAATTTTAATTTAGGATGATGTTCAATGTTTTTTAGCCTACACTTAATTTACGTAACCAAAGCAAATAATTTTCATTAAACATTTTGGAGACTCTTTTCTCATTACTGTGTTGTGAATATTGTTCTTGACTCTATTTAATTCTTTCTTCAACTTATTTAAGTAAATCAATATGAGCTTTAGCTAAGGAATTAGCCATAGTAATGTTTATTTGAGTTACAAACATATGAGTTGGAAGTTCTTTATGAATATTCCAATGGAAGGGTATCTATAATCGAAACGATTTTTCATTAATTCTTTGTTTGATTTAAAAAGGACCATAATTTTATGGTAGTCATTTTAGTTCGAGATGTTATTCAATGATTTTTAACCTAAACTTAATTATGCATAACCATACTAAATAATTTTCATTAAATTGTTTTGAAACTCTTTTCTTATTAGTGTTTCTTGTAGTATGGAGTATATTAGTATATGCAAATTGTGGAAATGGTATGTTTTCATCCCAAATCTTAGAATTATCAACATAATAAATCTAGTATTGTGCTACTAGTTGCTTCACTTTAACTTTTACTTTTAGGATGAAATTCAGAACTAAAATCCTTTTTTGATCCAAGATTTTTAAACAATACAACCCAAAAGTGATTACAAGAACAAACATCATGATATGAAAAATTAACTTTAGAAAAAACATGATGTGTAAATATATATTTGATAAAAAAATTCTTAGTTTAAGGTGCAATCATCATCCTTTTACATGGAATACAATATCCATATTTGGTAAATCCATCTAACATTGTCCAAAGCATATTCTAATGTGAATATGTGAGAGGAAAACTAGTTATAGAACCCATAGGAATTTGATGCCATAGTTCTTGTGGATTGGGTAATGTCATTAATAAACCAAATGCTTTATGAAGATGCCATTTAATTCTTTGACATAAAATACATTGTGACACAGATTGTGTAGCTTTGTTGTCCATGTATTGATTAAATTTGATCCAAAGGGTTTCCTATCTGTAAGAACTTATGGAACCAAGAAAGATGGCATTGGATTAGGTTTGGGGACATCAATTGTAGCCTCAAAGTGAACTATGATGATTGCTGCCTAGAATGGCACAATGGAAACGACTTATAGGACATTTGGGTACTCGAAAGAAATCTAAATGCTTATTATTGTCTTAAAAACTTGGTTCAAGTAATTGCTTTTCAATTATATGGAAAATCAAGTTCAATGAGGTGTGGCATCACTTAATAGAGAACAAGAAAGTAGTCGTCATTTGAAAAATCCTCCATAGAGGCATCTAGATGAATGTCAAATCCAATAAAATAAATGATGCCTCTCCAAGGTCTTGTTGATATATTTAGGTAGTGATGTGTTTGAACACACTAGGACCATGAGGGCACCTTATTCCCTCTTTAGGAGGTTTTTTTCCCTTGTCTTGTATATATGGTTATAACCCTATTGGATCACTTATCTTTGTACATTCTCTTGGTAATACATTTAGTATTGTGTCTTGTGCCCCAAGCTTCTTCTTCCTTGTGTTGTTTGCATGCTTCCACAGACCTCAAACTCCAACAATTGGTATCAAAGCAGGTCACCACTTCATGTAGGGCTCAAAGTCGCTCTATGGTGTTGAAATCACAATCTCTGAACACACTATTGCAGTGCCTGTGTAGACAATTTTGTCTTTTTGTGGCAAAGATATATATAGGTTTGGACTCGCTAGTATAAGCATCTCAAAGTCTACTACAGATTTAGTAGAACTCAATAGGGTAGTACTGTTCAACTTTTTAAGATAGAGTCATTTTTTTGCATCAAGATATTTTAATTAGTGGCCATGGCTAAAAGCAGTGATGTATTCCATATGTTGGCTATTGAGGATACGTTGGATGGTACAAATTACCCATTGTGGGCTTATATGATGTGTCATGTATTGGCTACAAAAGGACCATGGAATATTGTGCAAGGTGTTGAGAAACATCCTATTTCACCTGCAAACACAATTATTGAAGGTGATGTAGATGACCTTGAAGATGGTGATATTTTTCATGTTCTTGTTCATGCAACAATTCTTGCTGCACCTACTAAGAGAAACTTTTTTGGAATGGTAGAGATGCTAATGCACATGCATTGATAGCCTTATCTATCAAATGTGCCATTATTCTCCACATTCACTCTTGCAAAATAGCAAAGGATTGGGACACACTAACCACTTTATACTAGGCAAGGAATGAGGCTTGTGTTGCTTACCTCGAAAAATAGTTGGAGAATGAGCACATGAATGAAGGAATTTTAGGTAGTGAAGTGTGTGAACACACTAGGACTGTTAGGGCACGTTTTTCCCTCTTTAGAGGTTTTTTCCCCTTGGCTTGTATATATGCCTATTGCTCTAACGGGTTACTTATATTTATAAATTCTAGTGGTAATACATTCAGTATTGTGTATTGTGCTCCTAGCTTCTCCTTCTTCCTTGTGCTAGTCGCGTGCTTCTATAGACATCTAACTCCAACAATTGGTATCAGAGAAGGTCATCGCTTCATCTAGGTCATCGTCGATACTCCTCTGCTCGCAATCTCAGAATTGTAAAAAATTTGGTGTGCATAGTCAGGGTGATTAGGAGATCATAATAGCTTCACTATGTGGTGCCGAAATTGTGATTTGAGCTCGTTTTGGCCTCCGAACACACTATCACAATGCTTGTGCAAGCTTTTTTGCCAAAGATATATACATGTTTTTGTTCGCTAGTATAAGCCTATGAAAGTCTCCTACGGATTTAGTAGAACTCGACATGGTAGTTCTGTTCAACTTTTTGAGATACAATCAATTTTTTGCATCAGAGTATTTTAGTTAGTGGCCATGGTTGAGAGAAATGTATTTCATATGATGGCTATTGAGGATAAGTTGGATGGTAGAAATTACCCATTGTGGGCTTATATGATGCCTCATGTATTGGTCACAAAAGGACTGTGGAATATTGTGCACGGTGTTGAAAAACATCCTATTACACCTACAAATACACGTACTGAAGATGATGCTGATGGCATCAAAGATGGTGATATTCTGTAGATTCCTGTTCGTGCTACAATTCTTGTTGCACCTACTATAGAACAAATTTGTTGGGATGGCAGAGATGCTCAGGCACATGCACTGATAGCCTTTTTTGTCAAATGTGCCATTATTCCTCACATTCGCTCTTGTAGAACAACTAAGGATGCTTTGGATACACTTACCACATTGTACCAAGCTAGGAATGCGGCTCGTGTTGCTTATCTCTGAAAATAGTTGGAGAGTGAGCACCTGAATGAAGGTAATTCTATGGATCGTTTTCTAACAAAGATCAAGGAGTTGAAGGAATAGTTGATTTCTGTTGATGAAGTCCTTCCTAATATTTCACTTGTGCAAACTATTGTGAAGGGTCTTCCCAACTCATATCAGAGTTTTGCTTCTACTCTTCATTTGATGATGAAAGGCCATCCAAATGCCTTAAAATATGAAGAGTTTGTTTATGTTCTATTGCAAGAAGATTAATATCCGCAGAACATGTCTATTATGCATGTTATAGATCAAGCTTTTCTGGCTACTTAGAAGGGCAAAGGTAAATGGAGCTCATCTAATAGTAATAAAAAAATTGCAAATGTTGCACAGTCTAAGAAGGAAGAAAAATATGAGAAGAAATCAAAAAAGCAAAAAATGTTTTGTGAATACTTTAAAGGAAATGATCATGTCATTAGAAGTTATCCAAAACTGGCTGCTAAAGAGGCAAAGAAAAAAGAGGCCAGAATGGTTGTTGTAGAGGCCTCTACAATGAAAACAGAGTTTGCTAATCTTGTGTAGAATGAAGAATGGGCATCTACTATTGTTTGCAATTTTGACCCATCTTCTCATGAGCATTGTATGTCTATAGTAGACTCAGATGTTTGGTAATTTTATAGTGGGGCAACCAAACATATTACCTCACAGCACAATTTATTTACTTTTCTTGAGCCTACCGCTATAGGGAATACTGTCACATGCACCAACAACTCCTCTTATCTTGTCATGGGAGTTGGTAATATCATTTTGACTACTCCTGATGGTGGTTCTTTCACTTTATTAGATGCTTTATTTGTGCCAAGGATGAAGAAGAATCTGTTATCAGTTTCAACTTTAGCCAAGATTGGCTTGGTTAATGTGAAATTTGTTGATGATAGATGTAAAGTTCACGATCTATCAAATGGCCATGCCATTATTGCTTCTAGAATTTTATGTCATGGGTTGTATAAGCTCAGAGACTATGAAAGATCTGTGAATGATTCAACATGTGTAGTACATGATTCTCAAGCTATATCAAATGCAAAGCTTTGGCATGCATGCTTTGGTCATATGAATTTGGCTAGTTTACTATGGCTGCAGAAATTTGAAATGGTATCCTCTTTGCCCAAACTTGAGGAACCCGGGAAACATGTCTGTGAAGGCTATATTTTGGGCAAAATGCAGTGTTCCTGCTTTCCAAAAGATGGTTGAGTTCGAGCTACTCAGAAATTACAGCTTGTTCACAATGATGTCTATGGTCCTATGCAGACACCCTCTTTTGGAGATTATCTTTACTTCATGACTTTCATTGATGATTTTTCTAGGCATGCATGGGTATATCAACTAAAAGCAAAGTCCGAAGTGTTTATGTGCTTCAAACAATTTTTGGTTTTGGTTGAAAATCTGTTAGCATGTAAAATGGGCACCCTACACTTTGATCGAGGGGGGAATATATGTCTTCTGACTTTAATGTATTTTTGGCTGAATGTGGGATAAAACATCAGTGTACAGTGCCGCATACACCTCAATAGAATGGAGTTGTTGAATAGAAGATGTCACTCATGGAGATGGCAAGGTGTATGGTCAAGAGTTAGGCTTTACCACATAGTTTCTAGCTTGATGCTCTCATCCGTGCAGCATATGTACTTAATAGGTGTCCCACTAAAGCACTCGAATCTATCACTCCATATGAGGTTTGGCATGGTCGCAAGCCATCTCTTGCTCACCTGCATGTTTTTGGTTGTCTGGGATATGCAATAGTGCCTAAACAACATTGCCGGAAATCGGATGATAAAGTAGTAAAAGGTATTTTTGTTGGGTACACTTCTGAAAGCAAAGGCTATCATCTATAGCATCCATAGACTAAACTCATTTTGGTAAGCCATGATGTTGTTTTTGTGGAAGATGCTATTCAGCTTTTACTTTGATGTACCCAAGAGACATCTGTTAGCTCCAAAGACATGTATGATACTTCGCTACTCTTTTTACAGGTGGATAGTCTAGTGGTGGTCCTAATGATGCAACTTCTCACCCTTTGCAAGTTTCATGCGATGATGCAAATCATTCCATTTGTGATGCATATTTACATGATGCACTTTTTGATGAGAGAGTTGATATTGAGGAGGCAAAAACTATGCCAAAATGGCTAGTGGAGACTTTGCGTGACAACAAATTAGATGCACCTCTCTAATACCATACTCGTTCAGGCTCTCATAGTGCCTCTTTTGCATCAAACTCTTAGGCTATGGCTCCCTCTAGTGTTTGTGATTAGCATGAGCCTATTTCCTTTGATGAAGCACAAAATTTTGAAAATTGGATGGCTACTATGCAATCTGAATATGATGCTATAATGAAGAATGGTACCTAGTCTTTATGTGACTTGCCTCCTAGCAAGAAGGCCATTGGCACTACATCGGTATACAAGCTAAAGCGTAAGCCTGATGGAACAGTTGATAGGTATAAGGCTAGGCTTGTTGCAAAGGGTTATGCATAGGAAAGAGGCATTCATTTTGATGAGACCTTTCCTCCTACTTGCTGAATGATTACTTTTCATAGCATTTGTGCACTTACAACTCAACATGGTTGGAATGTACATCAGTTGGACATTAAAAAACATTTCTGAATGGTGACTTGCATGAAGAAGTGTATGTTTTTCAGCCTCGTGGCTTTGTGGAGAAAGGGCTTGAAAACTACGTGTGCAAGTTAAAGAAGGCATTATATGGTTTAAAGCAAGCACCACGTGCTTGGTATGAAAAGATACATGCCTATCTGATTGCACATGGTTTTCAGAGCACCTTATATGTTACGCATGCTAATGATGTGCTTCTTATCCTTGTTGTGTATGTTGATGAGATGCTGCTCACTGGTCCTCATGACATGCATATTGTTGATTTTAAGGCTGATTTGCATGCCTCATTTGAGATGTTTGATTTGGGGCATTTGCATGATTATTTGGTTATTCAATTTATGCAACTTGATGGTGGAATGGCTTTGTGTCAAAGGAAATATATTGACACATTATTGCAATATTTTGGCCTTGAAGACTATAAGACTATTGCCAATTCTATGGAGACAGGTTTATGATTGAGTCTTTATGATGCTGGAGATGCATTTGATGTTGTTCTCTATCAACATGCTATTGGATGCTTGATTTACTTATGCATTACTAGGCCAGATATTTAGTTTGTTGTCTCAAAGATGAGTAGGTTTATGCATTGCCCAGGTATCAAGCATTGGTAGGGCGATTAAGTGCATCTTTTGCTACTTGATTGGTACCTAGCTACTTCGATTGTTTTATCCCAAAGGGGGATCACTATCATCAGATTTGCATGCTTTTTCTCATAGTGAATAGGCCGGAGGAGAACATTGTAGAACTCTTCACAAAGGCTCTACCTAAGTAGAAGTTTCAAGCTTTCCGCAAAGCTTTGGGCTTACTTCCTTTTGTGGATTGATTTTACATAGCTTGGCTCTTCCTTATACATGAGTGCCAGCTTCTTGTTCACCGCATCACTCCTAGGGGGAATCTATTGATATATTTAGGTAGTGATGTGTCTGAACACACTAGGACCGCTGGGGAAACTTTTTACCTCTTTAGGAGGTTTTCCTCCCCGGCTTGTTATACACCTATTGCCCTAATGGGTACTTATCTTTGTACATTCTACTGGTAATACATTCAGTATTGTGTATTGTGCTCCTAACTTCTCCTTCTTTCTTGTGCTTTTCGCGTGCTTTTGCACATGTCTAACTCCAACATGTACATGCATTGATAGCCTTGTCTATCAAATGTGCCATTATTCCCCACATTCACTCTTGCAAAATAGAAAAGGATGCTTGGGATACACCAACCACTTTATACTAGGCAAGGAATGAGGCTCGTGTTGCTTACCTTGAAAAACAGTTGGAGAATGAGCACATGAATGTGTAAGACAATAGTTATGCAATATAACACAGGAGCAATAGCAGAGAAGATAACAGATATAAGAGAATCTCAACAATTTTTCTACTAGCAGCAAGTACAAAGATGATGGCGTTGTCCACCCGTGCGCTCTCAAGGTAGAGCTTAAATGGTGATCTAGACAACTCTAGATAGGGAGATACAAGGTAGAGGTATGCTGGCTCTATTCGATATCTCAGGTAGTGCAGAAGTCATGTATATATAGGATCATGGGTGGCCTTCCATGGATGTCTATACATGGGTGGTAGAGCGTGGGCGGCCACCGCCCGCGTAATTACCATACATGGCTTAGATCGATTGAACCGACCTAACAAATATAAATGATTTCTGACTCTGACAGGGAATATTCTATGGAATATTCCCTTTATCGTTGCGCTGGGGGCACTGCCCTGGACCCCACTAGGGGGCCCGCTGGTCCCCTTGGACCCCCCAGCCGGGGCTGCTCATCGCTGCCCCAAACCCCACAATTGGGGACCCTGGTAACTCCCTTTCCTTACAATACCTTACATGGTCCAATATGACCTTCATCCAACATGTAAGTTGGGATTCCCATCGATTGGGTAATGCACGCTTGGCTTCTCCTCATAATGGGGGCCTTACAAAATGTGCATACAATCATGAGGGGTAGACATTGATCATATACTAACAACCCCCCTCAATGTTTACCAATGATAAACCAAGTAGGTCTCAGTCCTATGCCCATCTGTTGAAGATGCCTGTTAAGTTGCTCTCTTCCAAGTTCTTTAGTGAATATGTCAGCACAATTTGCCTCTGTTGGACAATATTCTAGCTCCACAATTTCATCTTCAATTAGCTCACGAATATAATGGTACTGTACTTCTATGTGCTTGGTGCGAGCATGAAATACTGGGTTCTTTGCAATAGCCATACAACTTTTATTATCATACTTGAGTACAGTCGCCATATTTGATGGAAAGCCTAGATCTGCAAGAATTCTCCTTAACCAGACTACCTCACAAGAAGCAAAACAAGCTGCTTTGTACTCTGCTTCAATGGAGGAGAGTGCGAGAGTTGGTTGCTTCCTACTTACCCAAGAAAATATTCCTGAACCAAGTGAGAAACAATATCCAGAAATTGATTTTCTAGAATCACAATCTCCAGCCCAATCTGAATCACAATATCCTTGAAGTGTATCACCTGTGGTATACAAAATACCAAAATCCAAGGTTCCTGCAATGTACCTTAGAATTCGCATTCCAACATTCCAGTGACTCTCCTTAGGTTTGTTGGAAAACCTGCTTAACACTCCAACAACATAGCAAATGTCTGGTCTAGTGTTGCACAAAAAAATAAGACTTCCAACGAGCTTCTTGTACTTCTTAGCATCTACATCAGGTATGTTATCATCCATAGATAGCTTATGATTTACCTCCATAGGTGTGCTAGTTGGTTTGCAGTCCATCATTCCAAATGCCTTGAGAATTTCTTTGGCATATTTTTTTTTGTGAGATGAAAATGTCATCCTTCCTTTGCCATACTTCAATTCCCAGACAAAAATGGAGTAGACCTAAGTCTGTCATTTCAAACTCAGTTCCCAAACTGATCCGAGTTTGATTGATGAGTTCTTGATGATCTCCTGTAATGATCAAATCATCTACATATACAATGGCAATAACTAGATTGCTATCCGTTTTTGTTACATACAAGTTAGCATCAGAAGTACTTCTCTCAAAACCCATATTTTTGAAAAAATTATCTATCCGTTGGTACCAAGCCCGTGGAGCTTGCTTAAGTCCATACAAAGCTTTCTTCAAACTGCAAAATTTAGTTTTTGAATTGGGCACCTCGAAACCTGGTGGTTGAGATACATATACCTCCTCCTTGAGGTGACCATTCAAAAATGCAGATTTGACATCCATCTGGAAAATAGGCCAGGATGTTTGTGCAGCTACTGCAAGTACCGTCCGAATGTTTGTTATGCGTGCTGTTGGTGAAAAAGTTTCTTGAACATCAAATCCTTCGATCTGTGAAAAACCCTGTGCAACTAATCTTGCCTTCTACTTTTCTAATGTTCCATCTGCTTTATACTTAGCTTTCCAAATCCATTTAGTACCTATTACCTTCTTCTTTGGCGGCAAGTCGACTAGATCCCATGTATCATTTTTGAGTATACTATCATACTCAGACTGCATTGCCGCTCTCCAACCTGGATCATCAAGGGTTTCTTCAATGGTGGTAGGTTCCTTTATCGAGCCCATGATGTCTGCCATTAGAGCCATGTTAACAATGTGTTCTGAGGCTCTTCTTTGTTCCTCTATTCTCTTTGATCTTCATAATCCATCCGAGGATGATTCTGGTACATCCACATGTGGATTATGATCATCAAAGAGCTGTTGTGCCCACTTCGATAGTGGCTTACGTTGTGCAGCTACAACTGGTTGGCTTTTTATTGAGGAAATTTCTCCATCAGATGTTTCCTCCTCCTCAACTTGAACCTGTCTTTTGATAGGCACAAGGTGAGATATTTCTCCGTTTGATGAGATAGTAGATTTACCTTTATCTTCTACTAAGTGTGGTCGTTCATCAAACACCACATCTCGGCTGACAAAAATCTTCCTTGCCTCAAGATCCCACAACCTGTATGCTTTAGACTCTGCACTATATCCTAGGAAGACACACTTTTTGCTTTTTGAATCCAACTTTGACCTTGTTGAATCAAGAATATGTGCATAACAGAAACAACCAAAAATTCTGAAATGCAAAACTAAAGGCTTTTTACCAGAATATGCTTCTTGAGGAGTCATCCCCTTGAGTGCTTTTGTGTAGCTTCGATTGAGGTTGTAGACTGCTGTATTTGTTGATGTATGAAACACCACAAGAACTAAGCTAAAGTGATATTAAAACACCTCCATAATCTATCATTAGCTTAGTAACACTCTCAATTTGAAAACTTTACCACTAATCTTAGTGAAATCTAAATATTCACTTTCTAGAAACTGTGCCTTTTCTTCTAGCTTCAAATCTGATCTGTAATAGCTTGATCTTTGTGAATTGTTTTGATCATTTACCACTAGAAATAATGTTAAGCAACACATATCAAGCAAGACTTTCAATTAATAACTTCAAAATCTTCTGAATTCACTTCAACATTTGCACTATATCTGAAATCTGAAAAATGACTTCATTGATTTGACATACCTTCACTGTTAGACTCATTTCTCTGAATACGCGTCCCATTTTGTAAAGATCTTTTGATCAGTTGTAGTTGAAGGTAGTAGCTTTAAAATGAGCTATCACTCATGAAAAACTTTACACTATACTGTGAGATGTGACCTTAAGAAGATCAGGGAAAAGTGTGTCAGAAAACTCGTAACTGTCAACTAACTTACACAGTGATATGAAATCACTTAGAATTCAATACACAAGAGGAATTAGATCAAATCCTTCTACACAAACATGTGTTATCTATTAGAAAAGATGTGTACAAAATGGATTGGCCTCATTCTGCTCATAGCCGTGGAAAACTCTCCTATACTGAGTAGTTTTTCCTCAACATCTCTCTCAGAAAAAACCCGACTTTTCTCTATTCACTCAAGAATTACAAAATTGAGTTCTCTATATGTTTTTCAACTCAAATTGACTTATATACATATGATATACATACTCCTAGACTCAAAATCGTAATTTTTAAGATTCTATGTCAAGACTAGACTTTAATTTTGCACTAAATTACAAGAGTGAATTTGTCCCTTCACTTAGGCTTAGTTTTCTGAGTGCTTTGCCAATTAGCATCCTCTGACTTCTTCATGTAATCTTCTTCTCTTTTATTCCTGCCACCTCTTTGGATCTACTTTTCTTCACTCCATCCAAGCTCTTTGTCATAATATTTGCAATTTCATCTTTTGTAGAAGTGTATACCACTTCAAGCTCCTTCTCCATTACCTTTTCTCTCAAGAAATGATATTGTATCTCTATATGCTTTGTTCTTGCATGAAATACAGGATTTGCTGCAAGATATAATGAACTCATATTATCCCCATGTATGATAGGTATACCTTGATCAATATCCAAGCTTTTGAACAAGGTCTACATCCATATCACTTCTTTTGCTGCTTCCACAAGTCCTTTGTACTCAGCTTCAGTTGATGATAAAGCCACTGTATGTTGTTTCTTTGAACACCAACTCACAAGTTTATCTCCTATGTATATCATATATCCATGTGTTGACCTTCTATCATCTTGAATTCCTGCCTAATCTGAATCACTATATGCTCTCAACCTTATATCTGATGTAAAATGATAATATAATCCTTCCTTCAAAGTTCCTTTGATATGTCTAAGAACTCTTTGACCTGCAATCCAATGTGGATCCTTTGGACAATGCATGAACTGAGAAAGAACTCCCACTCCGTAACTAAGATGAGGTCTTGTTAGTGTAGCATAAATCAAGCTTCCCACTAAAGATTGATACTTCCTCATATCTTTGAACTCTGCACCATCATATTTGCTGAGTTTATGATTGACCTCTAGTGGTGTTGATGCCTCTTTGCAACTCTCCATATTAAACTTCGTTAGAAGATTCAAAAGATACCTTTCTTGTGATACATATATGCCATGTTCTGCATAAGTGATTTCCATTCCAAGAAAATATGACAATTTTCCTAGATCACTTATCTTAAATTCCTTCTCAAGTAATCTCTTCACCTCCTTGATTCCTTCATTTGAAGTACCTGTGATTATAATGTCATCTACATAAATACAAATGTAGATCATACCTTCATCTGTTCTCTTGATAAGTAAACTTGCATCTACCTTTGAACTTTGATATCCAAGATCATTAAGATACTTCACAAGTCTATAGTTCCAAGCTCTTGGAGCTTGCTTTAATCCATAAAGTGCTCTTCTCAATCTGCAAACATAATTTGGAAACTTGTAATCTGCAAACCCTTGAGGTTGCTCCATGTAAACTTCATCTGATATATATCCATTCAAAAATGCATTCTTTATATCCAATTGACTCAATGTCCATCTTTTTGATGCTGCAATAGCAATGATTGTCCTTATAGTTGACATCTTTGCTACAGGGCTGAATGTCTCATCATAATCTATGCCATGAGTTTGAGCATAGCCTTTAACCACCAATCTAGCTTTGTATCTGGCTATTCTTCCATCTGCATGCTTCTTTATTTTGTAAACCCATTTGTTTCCAATCACTTTCTTACCATTAGGTTTTGGAACAAGTTCCCAAGTTTTGTTTTCTTCAAGTGCAGAAACTCTTCCTTCATCGCTTCTTCCCATTGTCTCTTACCTTTTGCTTCATCATAGCTTTGAGGTTCTTCATCTTCCTTAATCATGTAAGCATAGTTCTTCTGAGTCAAATAAGAAGTATCATAAGAATACCTTGTAGGTTGTTTCCTCATTTTGGTTGATCTTCTTGGTTCACACTCTTCATGTGTATCTGGATATACTTCTTCATCAAATCTGGGTACATCTCCATTTCTTCTATATGATCCAATCCTGGATGTGCTTGCTTGCATATGATCTTCATCTCCATCTACCTGCATATGTGATTTACCTCTTTCACTTCTTCTTACCTCTTCTTCAAATGTTTCAAGATTACAATCTTTATCTGCATACCAACTCTTCTGTTCATCAAATGTCACATCTCTAGAAACAATAAATTGTTTAGTTAGAGGACTCTATAGCCTATAACCCATCTGCTTTTCATCATACCCAATAAATACATATTTTTTAGCCTTTGGTTCAAGCTTATGTCTGAGTTGTGATGGTACATAAGCATAGGCAATTGATCCAAACACCTTACAATGATCACGTGTTGGTTTCTTACCCCTCCATGCTTCATAAGGGGTCATTCCATTTAGAGTTGCACATGGTAACCTATTCACAAGATATGTAGCTGTATTTACAGCCTCAGCCCAAAGATAATTAGGGCAATTCTTTTCTTTTAACAGTGCTCTTGCAAACTCAACCACTGTTCTATTCCTCCTTTTTGCCACCCCATTGTGTTGAGGTGTATACCTGTAAGTTATTTCTCTCTTGTTACCTGCATTCCAAAGATAATCATTGAATTCTTGGGAGAAGTATTCTCCCCCTCCATCAGACCTTAACCTCTTGAGCTTTTGACCTATAACTCTTTCTGCATATGCATGAAAATGTTTGAAAGCTCCAAATACTTTTGATCTTTCCTTTAAAACATAAATGGTTATCCACCTTGTAGCATCATCAATGAAAAGAACATAATACCTAGACCCATTGATTGATCCTTCTTTTGTTGGTCCCCATACATCTGTATGTATGAGCTTTAGCAAACCATCATGCTTGAAACCTTTCTTCTGAAATGATAACCTGTATGCCTTTCCCATCTGACAAGCTTCACATTTGTAGATCATATGTTGACTTTTTACATTTGGTAGCCCTATTACAGATTGATTCTCCACCATGGTTTTAATTCATTTTTCATTGAAGTGTCCTAACCTCTTATGCCAGAGGTCTAACTCTGTAAGTACTTCATCACCATGTGTGATCAGGGTTTGACCAACATTCCCTTGCACTTTGAGAGTAAAAAGTCTACCTTCCTTATTACCACAGACAATTTGATTGTATCCATCCTCTGGATCTTCAACAAATACCCCTTCATTTGTAAATCTGACTTGAAAACCTTTCTCCACTATTTGTCCCACACTAATCAGATTCTTTGGTATTGTTGAGACATACAAAACATTTGTTAGCAAATTAGCTCCACTCCTACACTTCACTTTTCCAACTGAATGCACATTATGTTTTGTATTGTCACTTGTTTGTACTGTATGACTTGAAATACCTTCTTCCAATTCTTATAACAATTCTATATTACCTGACAAATGATTTGAACGACCAGAGTCAATATAGAATACCTTGAGATCCTCCTTCTCTGATGTACTTATTGAATTCATCATCAATGTTGTATGGTTGCCATTCTCTGTATCATTTGCATAGTTGTAATAGGTAGTATTATAAGACTGATTCTGATTCCAATTTCTTCCACCACCTCTACCAAAACTTCCTCTTGAATTCTGTCTTCCTCTTTGAAATTGATTATGAAACCTTCCACCTCTTCCTCTGCCATTATTACTTTGATTTTGAGTTGATCCTTGTTCACTATGCCAACAATCATAAGCTAGATGATTGCTCAATCCACAAATCCAGCATGTCTTCTTGTTATTGTTCTGATTACCTCTCCCTCTTCCATTTCCTCGACCTTTACCTCTGCCAATACCTCTTCCTCTTGCATCATTTCTTGGAGTAGTCAGCTCTTCTTCATCCTTTGATTTACCTTTCTCACTTTTCTTCTTATTCTTTGCATACATAGCAGAACTATATCCTTTATCTCCATCTGACTTCAAGTCTTGCTCAAATGTGAGCATCAGTCCAAGCAATTGATTTAATTCTGGCACATAATGATTTAATGAAAGTTCAGTTGAGAGTACAAAAGGTTTCTATTGGAACAAACCAATCACAAATTGATGATTATAAAGATCTTGAATCAAGCTTATGATCAGATTGAAGTGGAAGAAGACACTTGAGAGAGTGAAGAGATCTCAGAAGTGAAGTATGTATACATATGTACATTATAGGTGGAAATTCTTGTAATCTGAGTATAGATGATCCTTAGGATGATAAGGAGTAATGTAATAGATGCGGGATAAGTCTAAAACTATATGTATATAAGTCAATGATGTAAAGAAATGTGTGTGAGAGTCATTTTGAAGACAAGTGTCTTAGAGAGATGTGTAGAGAGTTTTACTCAGGAAATTAGCGACGGGTTTTTCTCTGAGTTCTCTCAGTATGATCATGTGGATCAGAAATCCTTTTGTACACATCTAATCTAAAAGCTAATAAAGCTATATTCGGAATTTTATGATCTAATTTCTTTCCTACTGTGAGAATGAACATTTGTATGTAGAATCTGCAGACATACTTCTGAAAGTTGCACACTTTTTCGTGTCAATGTTTTGCTTAGATCTCAGTGGATAGTGTAAATTTTTGAATGAGTGAGCATTCAAAATCTAAGTTAAAAGATAATGAAGCTATAGCTAAAAGCATTTAGCAAAACGGGATTTGTGCTGTGAGAAAGTGCAACAGATGTTTGGAATGCTTTGGAAGAGCATTTCCAAAACACAACCAAGTCAAGGAAGTCCTCACTATGGGCTGAATTTACAACTTTCAAGAAGAAGAGCTCACAATCAATTTCTGATTATGTCGCAAGGATGAAGGATATTGCAGATAGCTTGGGAGCAGTAGATGAAAACATTGAAGAGGATAAGTTGGTAAGGCAAATACTTATAGGTCTGAGAGGAGATGAGAAGTGGAAGCCTTTCATATTGTCCATAGAATTGTCACTTGATCATTTTACTCCTGATCTTCATCAATTGCTAGGACATATGCTAACTTTTGAGCAGGACATTAAGGGGGATAATGATAGGAGTGCAAGTCAAGCCATGTACTCCAAGGACAAGAAAAAGAATGGCAAAGGAAAGCAGTCAACTGATGATGAAGGATCTTCAAGCCAAGCTAAATTTACAAAAGGAAAAATGAATTTCAGAGGTAAAGGAAGAGGAGCTAAGAACAAAGATAATACTAAAGCTTGTTGGATTTGTGGCGGAACCAATCATTTGGCAAATGATTGTTGGTATAACAATCAAAATGGTGGAAGCAATAATTAGAGCTTTAATCAAAGAGGTAGAGGAGGTAGAAACCAAAGAGGCAATTTCAAAGGAAGAGGTGGTAGGACATCATATGCTAGAGGAGGTGGAAGAAGCTTTCAACCTCAGTCCTACAACAACAATTATTATAACTATGCATCAGATCAGAAGGATGATATGACTCTTATCTTGAATGCAACTCATGAATCAGTAGGAGAAGATCAAAGGGTGTTTTATATTGACTCAGGATGTAGCAATCATCTGAGTGGCAATATATCCTTGATGACTCATATGGAAGCAAAGGTGAATGGACATACAGTTCAAACAGGTGATAATACCAAACATAAAGTGGAGAGTATTGGATCAGTGAAGACAAAGAGTGGATGTACACTCTTGAGCACTTTATGTTCCTACTATTCCTAAAAATTTGATAAGTGTAGGGAAAATTGTGGAGAAGGGATATGAAGTCAGATTCACAAATGATGGTGTCTATGTGCAAGATCCAAATCAGGGATATAGAAACATATTTGCAGGTAAAAAGGAAGGAAGGTTGTTTACTCTCAAAGTCCAAGGTAATGTGGGACATGCTTTATTTACTTATGGAAGTCAAAAGATGTCTGAGTTAGACCTATGACATAAAAGGCTAGGTCATTTCAATGAGAGAGCTATAAAGGAAATGTCAAAGAATCAAGTGGTGCTTGGTTTGCCAAAAATTGAAGGGAAACACATGGTGTACAAGTGTGAAGCTTGTCAATTAGGTAAAGCACACAAAAGTTCATACAATAAATCAGGGTACAAGTATTCAAATATGGTTGAATTGGTTCATGCAGATGTGTGGGGTCCCTCAAGGGACTATAGCATAAATGGATCCAGATATTATGTGTTTTTTGTTGATGATGCAACCAGATGGATTACTTTATATGTAATCAAGGATAAATCAGAAGTCTTCAAGACATTCAAACATTATCATGCTTATGTAGAAAGGATTACAGGACAAAAGCTTAAAAAGTTGAGATCAGATGGAGGGGGAGAGTATTTCTCTAAAGAGTTTGATGATTATTTGTGGAATGCAGGTATAAAGAGAGAATTAACTTGCAGGTAATCTCCTCAACAGAATGGAGTTGTAGAAAGAAGAAATAGAACTCTTGTAGAATTTGCAACAGCAGTGATGAAGGAAAAGAATTGTTCAAATTACTTATGGGCAGAAGCTATCAACATTGCAACATACCTTGTGAATAGGTTACCTTGTAAAGATTTGGATGGAAGAACTCCTTATGAATCATGGTGGGGTAAGAAACCTAATCTTGATCACTGTAAGGTATTTGGATGCTTATCATATGCTTATGTTCCTTCACAATTAAGACATAAGCTAGAACCCAAAGCAGAGAGGTATGTGTTTATTGGGTATGATGATAGACAGATGGGTTATAGGTTGTGGAGTCCATCCACAAAGCAATTTCTTGTTACCAAGGATGTTACATTTGATGAGCAAAACACATGGTATACAGGGTCAACAAATGATTACGCAGATGACAAAGAAATACAAAGGAAAGGGAAGGCAAAAGTAAATGTGTATGAAGAAGATATTGATGATGTTGACTATAAAAGTAAATTGCAGGATAATGTAGAAGATCGGCCAAGATTTGATCCAAAATCAAATGTGGCTGAGACTTCAAGAAGTGCAGAGGACAGAATGTAAGATGCCACATTGATTTTCCACCTGGGAAAAAAAAAAGATGTTTAGGTAATAATGAAATTTTATGTTTAGGATATTCTGATCATGTCTGCAAAATTTTGTAGCAATAAGTTTTTACATTCTCTCTCTAGAAAGTTGTCGCATGAAATTTGTATGTTAATTTCGAGCGTGAAGATGAAGGAATCTGAAAAAGTGTTGTATGAGAGAAAGGTAGAGTACTCTTAGTAGAAAAACTTTACCTAATTGAATTTTTTGTAGTTCCTACGTTTTATGTCTCATTTGGTTCCATGAAGATAGGTTAATGAAGAGATTTTTCATGTTTTTTCATCTCTCTCTAGAATTTTTGATTTTGCAGGGCCCAAAAGTGATATCTGGAAGCAGATTTGGACCTGAGGTGTCTCTAACATTATTGTACAGATTTAAGAATCAAATATTTTTGTCTCTCACAAGCTCAAGCTGATTCCTCACTGTTTTTGAGTTACAGGGTTTTGAAAAGTACCATTTTCCAACACTTTAAAAAAAAAGAAAAAAAGAAAAAAAAGAGAAGCCTTCATTCATTCATCTTATTCATGTTCGCGGATTTAGAAAACGCACATGGGTATATGGGTTATTTTTGGGTGATTGACGTGTGTGTGAGTGCGTTGCAGGGATTACCTCTATTTTTGCAGGTACGATTCTTGATGGTGGACATGAAAAGTAGATGCATGGGTGGTCCGGAAGTCTTGCATGAGACATGCGAAAAGACGCTATCTTGGAGCATGCAGATTCTAAAAGTGCGGGTCTAGGAAGGCGTGATTGGTCGTGCGCTGGCGAAAGGTGGAGATCCCAAAAAGACGAAGACTGAGAGATAGAAAAGGATGATGGTCGTACAGTCATTACGATCGTTTTTCGGCTTCTGGAATTGGGATTGAGATTGAGATTGAGATTGAGATTGAGATTGTGATTGTGATTGAGATTGGGATTGAGATTGTGATTGTGATTGAGATTGGGATTGAGATAAGCTCGGGGGTGGTCGGGTGGATTAGGCTTCACATTGAAGCAATCTGATAGATTTTGTAACGCAGATCAGAACTACTTGTAAATCTGCATAGATAATAAAATTCTCTCTCTATTCTTGTTCTGCGTATACTCTGTTTCCCTTCTTTATATCTTTTGGTGTTGAAACCTATTATTCTGTGTGAGATTGTGATTCAAGTTTAGGAGGCTTGTTACACAGAAGATCCTCAAGGGAAAGGAAAGAGCCTATAAGGTATAGTTATGATATATCTTTTCTAACAACAAAAGATTATGCTTACATTGTGAAGACAGAAGAGGATCCAATTACTTATGAAGAAGCTAAAGGTAAACAGAATTGGGAGAAGGCAATGCAAGAAGAGTATGATGCTCTACTTGAAAATGAAACTTGGGAATTGGTGCCAAGACCAAAGAATCAGAAAGTCATTGGATGTAAGTGGGTGTATAAAACAAAAAGGTTTGCAGATGGAAAGGTGTCTAGATACAAGGCTAGACTTGTGGTCAAAGGTTATGCCCAAACTTATGGGGTAGATTATGATGAAACCTTTAGTCCTGTTGCTAAGATGTCTACAATTAGATCATTGATTGCTATTGCAGCTTGTAAAGGATGGAAGTTATCACAATTAGATGTGAAGAATGCATTTCTGAATGGATACATTGCAGATGAAGTATATATGGAGCAACCAAAAGGTTTCATGGATTCAATTGGATCAGATTATGTGTGTAAGCTTAAGAGAGCTTTGTATGGGTTGAAGCAGGCTTCAAGAGCATGGAATTACAGGCTTGTCAAGTTCTTGAATGATTGTGGATTTCAAGCATCAAAGGCAGATAGTAGCTTGCTAGTAAAGGCAAGTGAAAATGGATACATATACATGTGTATTTATGTTGATGATATTATTGTTACAAGTACAGATGCTCAAGGAATCAATGAACTTAAGAAACAAATAGAGAAGGAGTTTAAGATAAGTGATTTGGGAAACTTATCTTATTTCTTAGGAATGCAGATTGTGTATACTCAACATGGAGTATATGTTACACAAGAGAGGTACTTGAAGAATCTTCTAGTCAAGTTTAACATGGAGGATTGCAAGCCTTCAAGCACACCATTGGAGGTAAATCATAAGTTGAGCAGGTATGGAGGTGAAGAATTTAATGACATGAAGAAATATCAGAGTTTGGTAGGTAGTTTAATCTATGCTACCTTGACAAGGCCAGATCTATCATATGCAGTAGGTGTGTTATCACAATTCATGCATTGTCCAACGAAGACTCATTGGATTGCAGCTCAAAGGGTACTCAGATATATCAAAGGAACCCTAAGTGAAGGCCTGTATTATGAATTTACTTCTGACACAAGAATCAAAGTGTTTAGTGATGCAGATTGGGCAGGTGATTCACATGATAGAAGGTCCACTCATGGCTATCTCTGTTATATTGGAGATAAACTACTTTCTTGGTGCTCAAAGAAGCAACATACAATTGCTTTGTCATCCACAGAAGCTGAGTATAAAGGAATGGTAGAGGCTACAAAAGAAGTAATATGGTTAAAGACCTTGTTGAAGAGTTTTGGAACTGATCAGAGTACTCCAATTATTTTTGGAGACAATATGAGTTCTTTGTATTTGGCAGCTAACCCTGTTTTTCATGCCAGGACTAAGCACATAGAAATTCAATATCATTTCTTGAGAGAAAAGGTACTTGATAAAGAGACTGAATTGATGTATACTTCAACAAAAGAACAAGTTGCAGTTATGATGACAAAAAGCGTGGATGGACCTAAGCTACAGAGATTCAAAGAGATGGCAGGAGTGAAGAAGAATGGAATAATAACAATTAGCGATTGAGGGGGAGCTGTTGGAACAAACCAATCACAAATTGGTGATTATAAAGATCTTGAATCAAGCTTATGATCAGATTGAAGTGGAAGAAGACACTTGAGAGAGTGAAGAGATCTCAGAAGTGAAGTATGTATACATATGTACATTATAGGTGGAAATTCTTGTAATCTGAGTATAGATGATCCTTAGGATGATAAGGAGTAATGTAATAGACGCGGGATAAGTCTAAAAATATATGGATATAAGTCAATGATGTAAAGAAATGTGTGTGAGAGTCATTTTGAAGACAAGTGTCTTAGAGAGATGTGTAAAGAGTTTTACTCAGGAAATTAGCGACGGGTTTTTCTCTGAGTTCTCTTAGTCTGATCATGTGGATCAGAAATCCTTTTGTACACATCTAATCTGAAAGCTAATAAAGCTATATTCGGAATTTTATGATCTAATTTCTTTCCTACTGTGAGAATGATCAATAGGAACATTTGTATGTAGAATCTGCAGACAGACTTCTGAAAGTTGCGCACTTTTTTGTGTCAATGTTTTGCTTAGATCTCAGTGCATAGTGTAAAGTTTTGAATGAGTGAGCATTCAAAATCTAAGTTAAAAGATAAGGAAGCTATAGCTAAAAGCATTTAGCAAAACGGGATTTTTGTTGTGAGAAATCAACTTAAGAAGTTGACCATGTCAAAGTCGCCATTCCTGGAAGACAATTTTTTGACATATCTTTGATCTTAAGGATCAAATCAAAAGTTTAATGATTATTTTGGAGAATCAATGGCTAGTATGATTGTACAAAGGTAGTGTGAAGACTTGTGCATCATTAATTTGAAGGTATCTGAAGACGTGTGCAGGTATTGAAGTCAATTTCTGAAGCAGACTTCTTGAAGAAGGAAAATTCTCACTCAGAGAATTGTTCATGAATGATTTGGTAAATCAAAGTAACATTTGTGTAAAGTTTGGTATATAATTGATATAGATGTGTTCTTAGATCAGTATAGATCAAGCATTTGGAGATTGAAAGGTCTCCAACAGTTTCCACCTTTCATCTCGTCTCAATCCTGTAGGCAATTGTGCTATCAACCTATGATCTTCAATATCCTCATCAATAGATCCAAGGCTATCTACCAAGTCCTTCATCTTAGTGACATAATCACTAATGCTCTAACTTTGCTTTTTCTTAAATGTGGTGAACTTTGACCATAAGCTAGCCTTCCTAGCTTTAGTAGTGTTTTGAAAGTGATCTTCCAAAGCATTCTATATGTCTTCAGCTGTTTCTAATCCTCTGATATGTGGTAACAAATGATCTGTGATAGTGTTATATATATAAGCCCTTGCACTTGCATCTCTCTTCTGCCATAGCTTCAAAGCTTCTAGTTCTTCTTTCCTTGGTTGACTCTCATCTTCAAATTTAGGCTTTTCGTCTTCACCTGTCACATATATCATTAGATCATTACTCATAAGTAAGGCTCCATTCTCATTACCCAAGCAGGATAATTATCTCTGTCCAATTTGTCAATAGATACATGATCTTCCATAGTCTTCTTGCTTCTGTTACAACCTGTGAGTATAAGGTTAAAGTATGGTACCTTTTGTAGATCTTTACCCTTGAGAATAACTTCGAAACACTCCTATGATGTCTTTTGTTGTTGAACACCTTAGCTTTCACCTCTTTAATAAAGAGAGGACCTTTCTGCTCTGCTACCACTTGTTGATGTATGAAACACCACAAGAACTAAGTTAAAGTGATATTAGAACACCTCCATAATCATCATTAGCTTAGTAACACTCTCAATTTGAAAACTTTACCACTAAACTTAGTGAATTTTAAAAATTCACTTTCCAAAAACTGTGCCTTTTCTTCTAGCTTCAAATCTGATATGTATTAGCTTGATCTTTGTTAATTCTTTTGATCATTTACTAATAGAAGTTCTTGCTAATGTTAAGAAACACATATCAAGAAAGAGTTTCAAGTAATAACTTCAAAATCTTCTGAATTCACTTCAACATTTGCACTATATCTGAAATCTAAAAAATGACTTCATCGATTTGACATACCTTCACTGTTAGACTCATTTCTCTGAATACGCATCCCATTTTGTAAAGATATTTTAACCAGTTGTAGTTGAAGGTAGTAGATTAAAAATGAGCTATCACTCATGAAAAACTTTACACTATACTGTGAGATCTGACCTTAAGAAGATCAGGGAAAAGTGCACCAGAAAACTCGTAACCGTCAACTATCTTACACACTAATATGAAATCACTTAGAATTCAATGAGGAATTAGATCAAATCCTTCTACAAAAACATGTGTTATCTATTAGAGAAGATGTGTACAAAATGGCTTGGCCTCATTCTGCTCTTAGCCATGGAAAACTCTCCTATGCTGAGTAGTTTTTCCTCAACATCTCTCTCAGAAAAAACCCGACTTTTCTCTATTCACTCAAAAATTACAAAATTGAGTTCTCTATATGTTTTTCAACTCAAATTGACTTATACACATATGATCTACATACTCCTAGACTCAAACTCATAATTTTTAAGATTCTATGTCAAGACTAGACTTTAATTTTGCACTAAATTACAAGAGTGAATTTGTCCCTTCACTTAGGCTTAGTTTTCTGGTGCTTTGCCTTCACTTCTATTTGTCTTTCTTCTTCCTTCATATATCTTCATATATTCATGTCTAATTAGTGAGTGAAGCCCCAACAATATTGACTGCTTCTGCACAGAATGAATCAGGCATGTCTTGAGCCTTTAACATACAATGAGCCATTTCAACTACTGTCCTATTCCTATGCTCAACAACGCCATTTTGTTGAGGTGTATGAGATGTGGTAAGTTGCCTTTTCACACCATGCTCCTTACAGTAATTGTTGAATTCTGTTGACAAGAATTCACCTCCTCTATCTGTTCTGAATTTCTTCAGTTTCCTTCCTGATTCATTTTCCACATACTTATGCCACATTCTAAATTTTTCAAAAGCATCAGCCTTCTCTCAAATGAAATAAACCCACATCTTTCTACTATAATCATCGACTAACAACAAAAAGTAGAAAGATCCTCCTAAAGCAGGTGTAGACATTTTACCGTAGAGGTCCACATGTACCAACTCTAGAGGAGCTTGAGATCGATTGCTGGTGTCTCTTGGAAATGCCTTTCGTTGTTGCTTGCCCATCATACAAGCTTCACAAGGTTCGTGCAACTTTGAAAATGCAGGAAAATGAGCAACCATCCCTGTTCTTTGCATCTCCTTCAAAAATGCAAATCCGAGATGCCCAAATCATCGGTGCCATAACCTGCTTACATCTTTATCTTCTGTAGAAGTCAAAGCACTTAACTCATACAAGTTATCCCGTCGTATGCCTTTACCTACAACATTACCTGATGAATCCATGATTTCTGCACCACTCTTATTGAAGTGAACTTCGAGTCCACGATCTGTTATTGCAGAAACTGACAACAAATTTCTTTTAAGTGTAGGTACATAGAGAACATCGGATAACTTTTTCTCAACACCTGGAGAAGTGATAAAAGAGATGGTTCGAGTTACTTCGGCTGGACACTTGGAGTCATTTCCCACCACTACATTGAAGGATTCTCGTAGAGGCACTAGGGAACTATACCAATCCTTTTTACTGGTCATATGGCGAGAAGCTCCACTATCTAAAATCCATGGTTCATCAACACGAGCTTGAGTAGATGAACATACCTCTTCAATAGCTACCCAAAGTTCCAGCTCTGTGTTGTTTGCAGACTCTTTGTTCTTCCACGATGATTTTACACTCCCATTCCGTTCATGAGCTTGCTTCTTTCTGCAATCCTTGATGGCACGGCCTTTCTTTTCACAATAGAAGCAACTTCTTGTGAATTTTTTCTTCTTTGGCTTCTTGTTTGATACATCAAAAGAGCCTTTACCTTTTGCATTTGCTGAAAATGCAGCGTCACTTGTACTTTGCCGATTCCTCAACCATATCTCTTCTTCTAAAAGCATAGCACAAAACTCTTCAAATGTGAGGGGAGTTGGTCTTACCTGAGTGTTAAGGGATGTTACTAATCCATCATACTTTGCTGGAAGAACACGTACACATCTTTGAGCCAACTCTTCTGGTGTTATAACAACACCAACTGTAGCCAATTGATCTTGAAGATGTTTTATCCGTTTGATAAAATCTTCAGCCTTTTTAGAATCAGAAGGCTTTTCATTTGCCAACTGATTTTCTAAATTCTATATCCTAGTGTGGTTCTTGGTCTCATATTGTCGAGCCAATATGCCCCAAGCCTCATGTGCTTTAGTAGTATGTTGAACTAAAGTAAGCACAGTATCACTTACACTAGTGACAATTGCACATAATGCATCAACATTTTGCCTCTTCCACGTAGAAGATCTGGATCTGGCTGAATCATCAATCTTGAGTTTGCTGGATCTTCAACTAGTATAGGCTCTAGATCCAATCCCATCGGTTCCATGATAGTGTCAAGTAATTCATAGGAGTCCAAAATTGCAGAAATTTTGAACTTCCAGAGTGTATAGTTGGTTCCATCCAGCTTCCCTTCAGTGAATGTAGGTGGTCAACTTTGAATAGGTGCAACATTAACATTAGCTGAAGCACCAAGACCAGTGTTCGATGATGAAGCCATCATGTAATCACTCGAATAATCTACTGATATTCTAGTCTGCTAGTAGGCTAAAATAGTGATACTTCTCAAGCTATTCAAACCTTACGGCTCTGATAACATGTAAGAAAATAGTTACGCCATATAACACAGGAGCAATAGCAGAGAAGATAACAGATATACGAGAATCTCAACAATTTTTCTACTAGCAGCAAGTACAAAGATGATGGCATTGTCCACCCATGTGCTCTCAAGGTAGAGCTTAAATGGTGATCTAGACACTCTAGATAGGGAGATACAAGGTAGAGGTATGTTGGCTCTATTCGATATCTCAGGTAGTGCAGAAGTCATGTATATATAGGATCATGGGTGGCCTTCCATGGACGGCTATACATGGGCAGTAGAGCATGGGTGGTCACCGCCCGCGTAATTACCATACACGGCTTAGACCGGTTGAACCGACCTAATAAATATAAATGATTTTTGACTCCGATAGGGAATATTCCCTTTACCATCACGTCGGGGGCGTTGCCCCCGGACCCCCACTAGGGAGCCCGCTGGCCCCCTTGGACCCCCTAGCCGGGGCTACTCACCGCTACCCCGAACCCCACAATTGGGGACCCTGGTAACTCCCTTTCCTTACAATACCTTACATGGTCCAATATGACCTTCATCCAACATGCAAGTTGGGATTCCCATCAATTGGGTAATGCACGCTTGGCTTCTCCTCATAATGGAGGCCTTACAAAATATGCATACAATCATGAGGGGAAGACATTGATCATATGCTAACAGAATGAAGGAGATTCCATGGATAATTTTTTGACAAGGATCAAAGATTTGAAGGAGCAGCTGATTTTTGCTGATGAAGTCTTGCTTGATAGCTCACTTGTGGAGACTATTCTGAATGGTCTTTCTGATTCATATCAAAGTTTTGCTTCTACTCTTTGATTGATGATGAAAGGCACTCCAAATACCTTAAAATTTGAGGAGTTAGTCTTTGTTCTGTTGCAAGAAGATCAATCTAGGTAGAATAGGTCCATTATGCATGTTTTAGATCAAGATTTCCTGGCTAGTTAGAATGGCAAAGTTAAATGGAGCTCTTCTATTAGTAAGGAAAAATTTGCTAGTTTTGCACAATCAAAGAAGGATGACAAAGATGAGTAGAAAATAGAAAAGCAGAATTTGTTTTGCAAGTACCAAAAAGGAAATGATCATGTCATAAAGAGCTATCCAAAATTTGCTGCAAAAGAGGCAAAGAGAAAAGAGGCTGGAATGGTTGTTGAAGAGGTCTCTACACCCAAAATAGAGTCTACTAATCTTGTGTAGAATGAAGAATGGGAATTTACTATTGTTTGCAATTATGAACCATCTTCTCATGAATAGTGTATGTCTGTAGTAGACTCAAATGTTTTTTACTTTGATAGTGGGGCAACCAAACATATTATCTCATAGCACAGTTTCTTCACTTCACTTGAGCTTGCCCCTACAATGAATACTATCACATGCACCAACAAATCCTCTTATCCTATCATGGGAGTCAGAAAGATCATTCTGACTACTACTGATGGTAGTTCTTTAACATTGTTAGATGTGCTATTTGTGCCTAGGATCAAGAAAATTTTGTTACCGATTTTAGCATTAGCCAAGGTTGGCTTGGTTGTGAAATTTATTGATGAAAGATGTACAATTCATGGTCTGTCAAATGGAGACATCATTATTGCTTCTAGAATTTTATGTCATGGGCTATTTAAGATCATAGATTATGCAAAATCCGTGAATGCTTAAGCATGTGCAATTGAAGATTCTCAAGCTATATCAGATGCAAAGATTTGGCATGCATGCTTTGGTTATCTGAAATTTGCTAGTAGTTTGCTATGCCTGCAAAAATCTGAAATAGTGTCCTCTTTGCTCAAACTTGATGCAGCTTGCAAAAATTTATGTGAAGGCTATACTTTGGGCAAAATACAGCATTCCTCCTTCCCAAAAGATGGTTAGGCTTGAGCTACTAAAAAAATTGAAGCTTTTTCACAATGATGTCTGTGGTCCTATGCAGACAACTTCTTTTGGGAACTATCTTTACTTCGTAACTTTCATTGATGATTTTTCCAGGCATGCATGGGTATATCCACTGAAAGCAAAGTCCAAAGTGTTTGTGTGCTTCAAATAGTTTTTGGTTTTGGTTGAAAACCTGTCAGCATGTAAAATGGGCACCCTTCATTTTGATGGAGGGGGGAATGCATGTCTTCTGATTTTTATGCATTTTTGGCTGAATGTGGGATAAAACATTTGTGTATAGTGCCATATACACATCAACAGAATGGACTTGCTAAAAGGAAGAACATGTCATGCATGGAGATGGCAAGGTGTATGGTCAAAAGTTAGGCTTTGCTAGATAGTTTTTGGCTTGAGGCTATTAGGTGTGCAACATATGTACTAAATAGGTGTCCCACTAAAGCATTGCAGTCTATCACTCCATATGAGCATTGACATGGTTGCACGCCATCTGTTGCTCACTTGCATGTCTTTGGTTGTCTAGCATATGCATTAGTGTCTGAACAACAACGTGAGAAATTGGATGATAAAGCAATGAAATGTATTTTTGTTGGGGATAATTCTGAAAGCAAAGGATATTGTCTCTATCATTCATAGACTAAACACATTTTGTTTAGCCGTGATGTTTTCTTTGGATACTATTCATCCATTGCTTTCATCTATTAAGGAGACATCAGTTAGGTCCAAAGATATGTATGAAACTTTGCTGCCTCTTTTTACAGGTGGATAGTCTAGTGCTCGTCCAAATGAGGTAATTCTCAACCTTTACAAATTTCATGTGATGATGCAGATCATTCCATTTCTGATGCAGATTTACATAATGCACTTGTTGATGAGAGAGCTGATATTGAGGAGGCAAAAATTATCCCAAAATGGCTAGTGTAAAATTTGCATGATAGCAAATTAGATGAACCTTTGTCATATTGTACTCCTTGAGGCTCTCATAGTGCTTCTCTTGCATTAGATTGCTATGCTATGGTGGCCTCTAGTCCTTGTGGTGAGAATGATCCTGTTTCATTTGATGAATCACATAATTAAAAAAATTGGATGGCTGTTATGCAATCAGAATATGATGCTATTTTGAAAAATGGTACCTGGCATTTATGTGACTTGCCTCTTGACCATTAGCACTAAGTGGGTATACAAGCTGAAGTGTAAGCATGATGGAACAATTGATAGGTATAAGGCTAGGCTTGTTGCAAAGGGTTATGCTCAAGAGAGAGGCATTGATTTTGATGAGAACTTTGCTCCTACATGTCGAATGACTACTATTCATAGCATTTGTGCACTTAAAACTCATCATGGTTGGAACGCACATCAATTGGACATTAAAGCTGCATTTGTGAATGGTGATTTGCATGAAGAAGTGTATATTTTTCAGCCTTATGGTTTTGTGAAGAAAGGGCATGAAAACAAAGTGTGTAGGTTGAAAAAGGCATTATATGGTTTGAAGCAAGCACCACATGCTTGGAATGAAAAGATACATGCATACCTAATTGCACATGGTTTTCAGAACAATCCAACTAAGAGCGCCTTATATGTTAAGCATGCAAATGATGTGCGTTTGATCATTGTTGTCTATGTTGATGACATGTTGCTCAGTGGTCCTCATGAGAAGCATATTTTTTATTTTAAGGCTGATTTGCATGCCTCATTTGAGATGTTAGATTTGGGGCATTTGCATCATTATTTGGGCATTCAGTTTATGCAAGTTGATGGCAGAATAGCTTTGTGTCAAAAAAAATATATTGACACATTATTGCAACATTTTGGCCTTGAAGACGGCAAACCTATTACCACTCCTATGGAAATAGGTTTATAGTTGAGTCTTCATGATGCTGGAAATGCATTTGATGTTGTTCTCTATCAGCAGGTTGTTGAATGCTTGATTTACTTATGCATTACTCCAATAGATATTCAGTTTGCTATCTCATAGAGGAGCAAGTTTATGCATTGCCCACGTGTCAAGCATTGGCAGGTGGTTAAGCGCATTTTTTGCTACCTAATTGGGCTCATTGCTATGACATTCATGTGTCCACTAGTGGCTTTTGCTTCAAGCTTGGTAGCTCATGTATATCTTGGTTGAGCAAGACACAGTCTACTATGGCCACTTCCAATTGTGAGGCTATTTATAGGGTAGCTTTCACAACAACTATTGAGTGTGTGTGGCTCAGATGCCTTATGTCTAATTTGGGTATTTTTCAATCTTCTATCACCACCATCTTCACTCATAGTAAGAATGCATTGGTAGTTGTGAGGAACCCTAAGTTCCATGCTCACACTAAGCACATTGAGGTGCCCTATCATTATGTCAGGGAGAGGTTCTCTGCTGGAGAGATCATTTTGGCATATGTGCCCACACAAGAGAACATTGCAGACCTTTTCAAAAAAGCTCTCCCTAGTGAGAAGTTTGAAGCTTTCCACAAAGCTTTGGGCTTCTTTCCTTTTATGGATTGATTCCACATAGCTTGGCACTTCCTTATACATGAGTGCCAGCTCCTTATTCACCGCATCATTCCTTGGGGGAATTTGTTGATATATTTAGGTAGTGATGTGTGTGAACACACTAGGACCATGAAGAAACTTTTTTCCCTCTTAAGAAGTTTTTTTTTTTCCTTGGCTTGTAATACATTCAGTATTGTGTGTTATGCTCCAAGTTTCTTCTTCTTCCTTGCACTATTCACATGCTTCTCCAAACCTCAAAATCAAACAGGTCCAAAAGATGTTTAAGTATTAGAGAAGACATCTATAACTTCTCTCTCTCTCTCTACAACTAATATTAGACTTGCACATTATTTATTGTAAAGTTATTTCACGAACAAGAATGAATAATTTTTCAAGAAAGCTTCTATATTTTGATGTTTCTTTTTGTGTCTAGCTCTATGTGATCCATTTGTTCTCCATGCATTGGAACGGATAGCTGCCCCAAGTTGATGATTTTTACAACTATCAAACTAGCCATGCTAATGCAAATGGATGATCAAACACAAGAACTACAAGTCTTCGATTTTGGGTGTGTGTAGAAGTGTGAGAGACACACTAGAACCACACACAAGGAGCACAAATGTAGCAAGACACATGAAGAAGATGGATGGTTGGAATAGCTCTCTCTATTGACGATGAACTGAACTGATGTAAGAGCTGAATAATACACCTAAGTTCAAAGTACCACCACATATGAGAGTATCAAAGATGTGGTAACATGGGGAAAAAACCTCTAGCCAACATTACAGTAAAAAGTGCCCATGTATAGGGAAAAGGTTCACATCAAAGCTACTCGAGGAACACATAAGTGTAACAAACCCCCTTGGAGTGAATGATGTGAACACATACAGGGAGTGACGGATCAGCCCCCACAAGGTAATAAGCCTAAAGCTTTCCAAAAAGCTTCAAACTTTTCCGGTGGAAGAGCTTTTGTGAATATGTCTGCCACATTATCTTGGGTAGGCACATATACTATTTTCAAATATTTAACTTGGTAAAGTTAGCTCTATAAGTATACTATATGATCATCAATTTTCATTTCATTTGGGTATTTCAATCTTCAGTTATGTTCAGTTGAAGTCAACCCTATCTGTCGTTTTCACTTCTCTGTCAGGTACCCGACTTTTTTACTCATCTTGTCAGAGCTGTTTCTCCGTGTGTACGTATCCAAATTCAATGATTTAAAGCTTATTGGATTTAACATACTGTCTACTATAATCATAAAAAGTTTCATAATCATTGGATGCTCTAATCTGGAGTTATGTGCATTTTTCTACTCACTAGTCGTAAATTATAGCAGCCCTGAAAATCGAGATGATGTCATCACTTGTTAAACATCTTTCTCAGTGTGTGGTTCATTATTGTTTATGAGATTATGCTTAAAAGTTATCTCTTTAAGTTAGCTAGACTTCCCCAAGAGGAATTAAGCTAATTGCTGCCGTGCTCAGAGAATTATGCAAAACACTCGACAGGTGTATGAACCAAAATAGCAAGTTCTTCACCTCTGAGCTAACTCCAACTTATGTGTTTCGATCTATCTTTTTGAGGGTGATCTTCCAAGGTACATAGGGTGTCTAATACATCCATTGACAAGCTAAAAGGTCCCACCATATACTCTTGGAGTTCATTTGGATGGTGTAGATCAAGGATTTTGCAACACCTCTTCATCTTCAAGCACATACCTATCCATCTCTTCACAGTGGTATCAGAGCAAGGTTGGACAACATGGCAGATGGATTTCCTTCATCAATTGACAAATTGGACAGAGGTAACTACTCAGCTTGGTCATTAAGAATGGAAGCTTATATCCAAGGTAGAAGTTTATATGGTTATGTGGCTGGAGATGAAGTTATGCCAAGTTTCAGGAACAAAAGTCAACCAACACAAGAAGAGCAAGAAAGATTGAGCACATGGTGCTCCAAGGATGCACTTGCAAGGTCTTATCTCCTCAACTCTATCTCAGATTTTTTGTTGCCTCACATTAGAAGTTGTAAGACATCTCAAGAAGTGTGGGATGCACTTGAAGCTTTCTTCTCTTCAAGTACCAAAGCTAGAAAGCATCAACTGTGGCTGGATTTCACAACTCTCAAGAAGGCTCCCAAACAAAATGTGACTGATTTTGTCACAAAACTCAAGGACATAGCAGATCAGTTGGGAAGCATTGGAGAGGTAATAGATGAAGAGCAAATTGTAAGGCAGGTCATCAATGGCTTGAAGGCAGATGACAAGCGGGAAGCATTCACCACAGTAATAGATTTGTACATGGACATGCATGTACCTCATTTCAATACACTCATTGGACAACTACTTACTCAAGAGGCAAAGCTTATAAAAAATGGAGAAAGCTCTAAAGGTAATCAATCTTCAGCTTTATGCACTGATAAAAGCAAGTCCAAAGATAACAAAGGAAAGGAAAAGAAAGTGGATGATGAAGAACCATATCAAGCTAACTATGTAGGTAGAGGAAGAAATGGCAGAGGTAGAGGAAGAGGAGGTAGACAAGGCAGGGGGAGATCCCAAGACTCCAACTCATGTTCTATTTGTGGATTAACTAATCATACAACTGAAAAATTGCTTTAAGAATTCCAGGAATCAAAGAGGCAGAGGATACAATAGAGGAAGTTATGGCTACTCAAGAGGAAGGTTCAACAATTATCATGGCAACTACAACAACTACAATCATTCAAACTATCAAGGAGGCTACAAAGGAAAGAGAGACTACAATAACTACACAGAAGACTCAAACAAAGAGGATTCATTATTGATCATGAACATGGCTATGCCACAAGGTAAATTTGATGAGCATGTTTTCTACATAGATTCAGGTTGTTCAAATCATGTGGCAGGAAATGTGGCACTCCTATCAGATTTAGAAGATCCAAGGAATAAGCATGAGGTACAAACAGGAGATGACACAAAACATCTTGTGGAGAAAATAGGAAATTTCAAAGCACCTGATGGAAACATCAACCTACTCAGTAAGGTACTCTATGTCCCTACCATTACAAAGAATTTGATAAGTGTTGGGCAGATAGTAGAGAAAGGGTTGCAAGTCAGGTTCACAAAAGCAGGAGCATTTGTTGAAGATCCAAGTCAAGGATTCAGAAGAATTGCAAAAGGTGAAAAGCCAGGTAGATTGTTCACATTTGAATTACAAGAAACTAGAAACATTGCTCTCTTTAATTATGGTAGTCAGACACTCACAGAATTGAAAGTATGGCACAAAAGGTTAGCACATATTGGTGAAAGGTCATTAAAGAAAATTTGGAGGGAACAAAGTGTACTTGGACTTCCTAACTTGTCAAAACAACATATGATTTATAAGTGTAGTGCATGTCAATTTGGAAAGTCTCACAGGTTACCATTCATGAAGAAAGGTTATATACATGGAGATCTCTTGGAGTTGGTTCATATAGATGTATGGGGACCTAGCAAGGAAGCTTCAATATCTGGATCAAGGTATTATGTCTCCTTTATTGATGATTGCAGCAGATGGACTATCCTATTCATTATGAAACACAAAGATGAAGTTATTTCAGGTTTCAAAAGATATTTGGCTCTTGTGGAGAGTCAAACAGGTAAATCACTAAAAAGGCTAAGTTCAGATGGAGGGGCAGAATACTTCTCCCATGAGTTTGATTCTTTCTTCAAGAAAGAGGAATCAAAAGAGAGGTAACTACAAGGTACACTCCTGAGCAAAATGGAGTGGCAGAAAGGAGGAATAGGACAATTGTTGAAGCTGCAAGGTCCATGTTAAATGAAAAGCATTTGCCTAATTATCTATGGGCTGAGGCTGTATCTACAACCACTTACTTGATTAATAGGTTGCCTTCAAAATCCCTTGATGGGATGACTGCATATGAGGCTTGGAATGGAAGAAGACCAAGCTTAGATCATTGTAAAAGTTTTGGATGTATTGCTTTTGCTCATGTTCCTTCACAGGTTAGAGGCAAGATGGATCCAAAGGCAGAAAGGTGTGTATTTATTGGATATGATTACAATCAAAAGGGTTACAGGTTATACAACCCTACCAACAAAGGATTCTTGGTAAGCAGAGATGTAGTTTTTGATGAAAACAATTCATGGTATGAAGATTCATGCAGGAAGATCAATTTACCATATGATCTTGAAGAAGATTTTCCAAAGCTTAGTAGAGAACGACCGAAGGTTGAAGAACAAGACAACTCAGAGGATGATGAAGAATCTCAGATGGAAAAGATCAAAGCATGGAAGTCTAAAGGTAAAGCAAAATTGCAGGAACTTGGACATGAGGCAGAATCATCACATCATGGCCTAAGAAGATCTATGAGGGAAAAGAAAAAACCAGAAAGGTATGGGTTTGACACCTCATTAGTAACTAAACATTCTATCTACATAGCACATGACATAAACCAAGAGGAGCCATCATCATTTGAAGAGGCCAAAGCAAAAACTGGAAGCATGCAATGAAGGAAGAGATTGAAGCACTTGAGGAAAACAACACTTGGGATTTGGTGCCCAAGACTTCATCCATGAAGGTAATAGGCTCAAGATGGGTCTATAAACCCAAGAAGAATTCTGATGGTTCCATTAACAAGTATAAGGCAAGGCTTGTAGCAAAAGGCTTTGCACAAACTCATGGAATTGATTATGAGGAGTCCTTCTCTCTTGTGGCAAAGATGGCTACTATTAGGGTTTTGCTTAGTATTGCGTCTTCCAAGAATTGGAAGATACTTCAACTAGATGTAAAGAATGCATTCTTGAATGGTTGGATAACAGAAGAGGTATATATGGCACAAACACCTGGTTTTGAGAATCAAGTTTATCCTGATTATGTGTGTAAACTTAACAAAGCATTGTATGGTCTCAAGCAAGCCCCAAGAGATTGGAATTTCAGACTTGTTTCATTCTTGCAGGACAAAGGCTTTCAACCAAGCAAGGCAGATCCTTCACTCTTTATTAAAAAGAGTAATTATGAGGTCATCTACTTATGTGTATATGTAGATGATATTATATTGACAGGAAACGATGCAGATGGTATGAAGAAGATCAAAGATCAGATGAGAGAAGAGTTTAAGATAAGTGATTTGGGTTCACTTACCTACTTCCTAGGTTTGGAAGTTTTCTACAAAGATCATGGTTTGTTTCTCACTCAAAGCAAGTACATTAAGGACATGTTGGCAAAATTCAAGATGCAAGATTGTAAGATTGCAGGTACTCCAATGGAGGTCAATCACAAATTGAGCTCACATGAAGGTGAACTCATAGAGTGTTGAAGATAAATGTACAAGCTCATTTTCATATGAGCCATGCTTGGATAAATTTACCAAATATAAAGATAAAGGAAAAGTAGAGGAAAAAAGGAAAAAATAAGAAAAGAAAAAGTCTAGTCAAAACTTCATGATGAGTAAGAGATACAATATCTTGCCTTGTAGTTAGTAGCATGTAGTGGAGAAAGTGGTGAGTTAAGAAGGAGGCACAAACTTCTTCACATGCTCATTGGTTATAAAAGTGAAGTGGGAGCACATTCAAAACAAGGAGAGAAAGAGGCAAGAGCTCCCAGTAGTCAGATCTAGCCATTTTGTCATTTTGACTTTCCCTTAGACTCCTTCCAGTCGCACGTCAGTTTGTACACAGCTCTGTTTCAGAGCTCATATCTCCGTGCATATGTAACCATTTTGTGCATTTAGACATTTATTGGAAAGCTTATCGTGTGTACTTTATGCATATCAAAGATCCTGTTAAAAGCTTATGTATTTTGGGAGATATCAGTGAAAGAGTGAAGTCCAGTTTTTCAGTATACTTGTGTAGATAGGTAGTCTACTTTGGTCGGTTCAGTTTCCCAACCAAAACATATCCAAATTGCATGCTTTTTGTCGTATTGGAAAGCCCTTGGCATCTACTTTCATTGTCTCAAATATCTCATTCAGATCATTCATATTCTGTGAGATATGTTTTAGAGAGTAAAGTCTAGTTTTATAGTGTACTTATGTGTGCAGGTGGTCTATCTTGATGAGTTGAGTTTCCTAATCAAAACTCATCCAAATTACTTGATTTTTAGCTTGTTAGAAAGCTATTTGTGTCTACTTTCTGTGCACAAAATATCTTTCTCAAAGGATATATATTCAGAGAGCTATCAGTCCTAGAGTGAAGCTCAGTTCTTCAGAATACCTATGTGGACAGGTAGTTCATCTTTGATAGTTGTGTTTCGTAATCAAAACTTGTCCAAATTAAGTCATTTATAGCTTTTTAGAAAGCTCTCTTTGTTTACTTTTATTGACTAAAGTATCAAGTCCATTTGAGGTTGGTGTTGAGAGCAGCAAGCTATCTAAGGTGCAGATGTTTGTCCAAGTGCTGGACATACAAGGGTTCACTAACACACTTCCGTTGCGCATAGGAGAACTCATTCTCCACAGTTGGTATCAGAGAAAACTTGGTGTTGAAGCTTCATCATCATCATATCTGGAGTTGAAGCAAAGCAAAAGAGGAGCTACAAAACAAGAGGGAGCTTCACAAACGCAAGAGCAAAGGACTATAACTATTCGAGGTAACTCTCAAAGTCTTTGATACTCTTCAATGGCTGACTTGGGTCAACAAGTAGAGAAGTTGGACAAGGATAACTATCCCGTGTGGAAGTTTAGAATGACCAACTACCTAATGGGCAAAGGCTTGTGGGGTATTGTGAGCAGCGATGATTCTCAACCTCAAATCAATCAAGCTATGGCCACCGAAGTCCAAAGGAGGTAAGAAAAAGCATGGGAAGAGAGGAATAGGAGAGTCATGTTCCTCATTTCGCAAGTCATTACTAATGCCATGGTAGGGCATATTCAACATCTAGAGAAAGCTAAGGATGCTTGGGAAGCTCTTGAAAGGATTTATTCAACAAATACCAAAGCTAGGAAACTTCAATTCAAGAATGAGTTGAACACAATCAAGAAAAGTTCGAGTCAATCCATAGCTGAATATACTTTGAAGATTAAGGAGCTAAGCGATGTTTTAGCTTCTATTGGCACAACGGTTGAAGACGAAGATCTTGTGTGTTATACTCTCAATGGCTTGAGAGAAGATGAAAGATGGAAGCCTTTTATAACTTCCATTAACTTGAAAGATGTATATCCAGGTTTTGAACAACTAATCCCTCATCTTGTCACAGAAGAGCTTAGCTTCGGTGGTCCCAAAGGAAAGGACAGCCGCAACCAAATGTTATATGCAGGTCGAGGCAAAGGAAGAAACTCAAGAGGAGGCTCAAGAGGAAAAGGAAGAGGTCATAACCACTCCAACTACAATCAAAACAATTCGGAAGACAACAAGGATGCATCAAATGCCAACACACAAGGAAGAGGTCGAGGTAGAAGTAGAGGAAGAAGCCGAAGCTCCTACAATTCTCATAAAGGTATAACATGCTATCATTGTGGTAAAGTAGGACACTATGCTAGTGATTGTTGGCTGAAGAATGGAAGACCAAATGGAGGCAATCAAAGGAACCAAAGCAACTATGCAAGCACCTCAAGTGAAGGAAGCAAGGACACACTACTTGCAATGAGACATGAGTATAGAAGCTCTTGTGAAGATGACAAGAAATGGTACATTGATTCAGGTTGTAGTAACCATATGTCATGCCAAGGAAGTTTGTTCACTAATCTACAGGTACCAAGTGGAAAAGGATGTGTTGAAACATGTGATGATACTTGACACATGATTGAACATATTGGAGATATAAGGCTTGGAGATACAAGTAAAGCAAAGGTACTATCTAATGTTCTTCATGTTCCTACAATTTCAAAGAACTTGATTTCAGTAGGACAAATGGTAGAGAAGGGTTATCATGTCATATTCAATGAGAATGGGTGCTTCATAAAGAATCCAAAGGAAGGCTTCAAGGTCATTGCTCGAGGTAGAAGAGAAGGAAGGATGTTCACTTTGGATGTCCAACATCCACATGGAAAGGTCATGTACATTCAATGGGGGAACAAGAAGATTTCAGAGCTGGACTTATGGCACAAAAGAATAGGACACATCAACATTCCAAAGCTGAAAGACATGAGCAAACATGAAGTGGTAAGAGTTCTTCCAAAATTTAGTAGCATTGGACTACATGAGTTATGTGAAGCTTGTCAACTAGGAAAGCAAACGAGGCAGCCATTCAAGAGGAGCAATTATGTGGCTCCAAATGTCTTGGACTTGATACATACGGATGTATGGGGACCAACCCAAGAGGCATCAATGGCTGGTAATAGATTTTTTGTCACCTTCATTGATGATCACTCAAGAAAGGTATGGCTGTTTTGTATGAAGCAAAAATCAGAGGTGTTTTCTATATTCAAAAGATTCAAAGCTGAAGTTGAAAAGGAAACAGGAAGGTCTATCAAAACCTTAAGGTCCGATGGTGGAGGAGAATACTTCTCCAAAGAATTTTCAGATTTTCTACAAGAGAATGGGATCAAAAGGCAATTCACTTGTAGGTATACACCACAACAAAATGGAGTAGCTGAGAGGAAAAATAGGCAAATTGCTGAAATTGCAAGATGCATGCTCAACGAGATGAAGGTACCACTGTACTACTGGGCTGAAGCTACCACAACCTCCATTTACTTGATGAATAGGTGCACAACATCGGGAATACATCACTTGAATCCAGAAGAGGTATATTCGGGTAAGAAACCTGATCTTACAAACCTCAAAGTGTTTGGATGTGTTTGCTTTGTTCACATTCCACAAGAAGTTAGAACAAAGATGGAACCAAGGTCAGAAAAATGCATTTTCATCGGCTACTCGACGGAGCAAAAAGGATACAAGTGTTACAACCCTAGAACAAAGGAATTAAGAGTCTCGCGAGATGTGGTCTTTGATGAACTAAGACCATGGTATGAAGATAAAGGAAAGGAAAAGATTCTTGAAGAAGATTGTGATGATTATGCAGGAACAAATCAAAGAGAAGTTCAACAATCAAGCACAAAGGCTTCAGGTCCAGAGGCATCTACATCAAATGAAGAATGTTCAACATGGAGGGGGAGCCATTCTTTGTCTCCAAATTCAGCTCATAGTAGAGCCGAAGAAGCAAGTGGTACTCCAAACAGTGAGGTAGATGCAAGTGAAGAAGAATATGAAGAGGTAATCACTCTGATGGTAAAGTTGAATAGGTTAAAGAAGCAACTTTCTAAAGGCAATGAAAGAAGATCTTCAAGGACAAGGTATCCAACTCAAAGGTTGAGTTATGATAGTTTTATGGCGACACATTTTGCATACATGATGCAGGTTATCAAAGACAAAGAGCCTGAGACATATGAAGAAGCTTGCACACAAAAGGAATGGAAGCAAGCTATGAAAGAGGAGATCAAAGCTCTCAAAGATAATCACACATGGGAGCTAGTGCCAAAGAAAGAAGGTATGAAGATTGTTCCAAACAAATGGGTGTTTAAAGTAAAGAGGAATGCTGATGGTTCACTAGCTAGATATAAAGCTAGATTAGTTGCGAAAGGATTTAAACAAACACAAGGCATAGATTATGATGAAGTTTTCAGCCCCGTTGCAAAGATGGGAACTATCAGAACCTTAATAGCAATTGGTGCTTCAAGGAGATGGCCATTATATCAACTCGACATCAAAAATGCCTTTCTCAATGGAGAACTACAAGAAGAGGTATACATGAGTCAACCGGTTGGATTTGAAGATGAAAACCATCCAGATTTTGTTTGCAGGTGGAAGAAGGCACTTTATGGCTTGAAGCAAGCACCAAGAGCATGGAATGAGAGATTGGTAGAGTATCTAACTAAGTGTGGATACAACCCAAGTAGTGCAGATCCTTCGTTGTACATGAAGAAGGAAGAAAATAGAGAGGTATATATTTGCATATATGTCGATGACCTCATCATAACAGGAAACGATGTTACAAGGATTAAAGATATCAAAAGGAAGCTTGGTAAGGAGTTTAAAATTTCAGATCTTGGGGAGCTGAAATATTTTTTAGGAATTGAAGTTGTTTATGGAAAGAGTGGCATCTAATTGATGCAAAGGAAGTACTTGTTGGATGTTCTTTTCAGATTTGGAATGAGTGAATGTAAACCACTCATTCAACCCATGGACACAAATACAAAGATTTGTTCAAATGATGGAGAAAAATTGGAAGATGTAACGACATACAGAAGCATTGTAGGATCATTGATCTATGCAAACATTACAAGACCTGATTTGTCTTATGTTGTTGGTGTACTTTCTCAGTTTATGCAAGCCCCAACAAGTGAACACTTAAATTCAGCCAAGAGAGTGTTGAGATACATAAAGCATACAGTTAATCATGCTTTGTTTTACAAGTTTGATGAAGAATTGCAGGTCAAAGGCTTTAGTGATGCTGATTGGGCAGGCTCAAAGGAAGATAGAAGATCAACCTCAGGTTATGTGTTCATGATAGGAAGCAAACCTATCACGTGGAGCTCAAAGAAACAACCTACTGTTGCACTTTCATCTATGGAGGGGATTGAGCTTACTGTCTACTATAAGCATACAAGTTATCATAATCATTGGATTCTTAAATCTAGAGTTATGTGCATTTTTTGTCTCACTGGTCTCAAACTATAACAGCCCATGAAAATCGGGATGATGTCATCACTTGTTAAACATCTTTCTCAGTGTGTAGTTCATTTTTTTTTATGAGATTACTCTTGAAAGTTAGTGCTTTAAGTTAACTAGACTTCCCCAAGAGGAATTAAGCTAATTGCTGCTGTGCTCAGAGAATTATGCAAAACACTGGATAGGTGTATGAACCAAAATAGCAAGTTCTTCACCTCTCAACTAACTCCAACTTATCTATTTTGATCTATCTTTTTGAGGGTGATCTTCCAAGGTACATAGGGTGTCTAATACATCCATTGGCAAGCTAAAAGGTCCCACCATATACTCTTGGAGTTCATTTGGCTGGTGTAGATCTAGGATTTTGCAACACCTCTTCATCTTCAAGCACATACCTATCCATCTCTTCACAATTTTGTCATACCATGCACATGGATCTTGCTTGAGACCATACAAGGCTTTATGCAAGCCATAAACCTCTTCTTGCAAATCACCATTCAAGAAGGCTGTTTTTATGTCCAACTGATGCACTTTCCAATCTCGACGAGTAGCCAATGCAAGCACGATACGAATGGTAGTCATGTGTGAAGTAGATGCAAAATTTTCCTCATAGTCAATGCGATATTGTTGTGCATATCCTTTGGCAACCAATCTAGCTTTGTAGCGATCAATGCTACCATTAGACTTTCTCTTAATCTTGTAAACCCACTTTGTACCAATGGCATTTTTTCCTTTTGGAAATTCACATAACTCCCAAGTACCATTCCTATGTATGGAATCCATTTCCGATTGCATAGCGCTCATCCATTGTGGATCCTCACATGCATCTTCAAAAGAAAGTGGCTCTTCATTACATGCTGTTGCAATAAGAGAATAATCCACAAAATTACTTGATGCATGGTGAGAGCTTGATCTAGTTTTACCAAGTAAAGATGCACTCAATTTGCTGTCCTACAAAGTTTGTTTCAGCCACTTTGGCATAGTTTGTGCACTCTTGATAGACATGCATTCATTATGCAATACATCATCAACATGTACATCATGCGTGGGCTGAATTTCATGCTCATTTTTAGCCATATTTTGATGCAAATTTTCAGCCATATGTGGCTAGAAATTTCTAGTAGTGTGGACATTTTTTGGCTGAAAAATTTCAGCCATCTTTGGCTGGAAATTCTTTGCATTTTCAGCTCTATTTTGCTGGGAATTTTGAGCCCTTTGAGCCTTAGTCGGCTGGTCTATATGGCCATAATCAAGCGCACCATTTTAGATCAAAGGCATGAGTGTATCAAACACGTCTTCTGAGCTAACTGTTGGCTATTTTTTGCATTCAAGTAGAGGGAAAATTGAATTTTTAGTAAATACTACATCTCAACTCACAATAATTGTGTTCTTCAATGCATGGTACAAACAATATCCCTTACTTTTAGCACTATAACCAACAAATATACATTTCTTTGCCTTGCCATCAAGTTTGTCATGTTGTGATGGCACAAGAGCATATGCCAAACAACCAAACACACACATATGACTAACCATAGGCTTATGACCATTCCAAGCCTCATAACGAGTGATGAATCTCAATGCTTTTGTAGGGAAGTGATTCAACACATAGTTTGCACACATGACCGCTTCCATCCAAAACTTATCGGGAAGATGCTTTCCTTTAACCATACATTGTGCCATTTCAAGTAGAGTTGTATTTTTGTGCTCGACAGCACCATTTTGCTGAGGTGTGTATGGCACCATACATTGGTGTGAAATACCTCTTTCATGAAGAAACACACTAAACTCATGTGACATGTATTCACCACCATGATTTGTGCATAGAGTCAAAATCTTTTGTGAAGAAAAATTTCCAGCCATAACTAAAAATGCTTTGAAGCAAGAAAATACCTCATTCTTTGCTTTCATAGGATACACCCATGTATGGCGAGTAGCATCATCAATGAAGGTAACAAAATATACACGCTTCCCAAAAGATGGAGTCTTGACGGGACCACATACATCACTATGAATAAATTGCAATTTTCTTGTAGTGTGTGTATGACTATCTTTTGGAAAAGAAGCATGATGCATTTTTCCAAGAATGCAACCTTCACATGCATGCTTTTCAATGGACTCAAGTGTAGGCAAACCAATAACCATGTCTTTCTTTTTCAAGTAAAGCAAACTATTGAATTTCAAGTGACCAAAACAAGCATGCCAAAGCTCCATTTCAGCCATGGAAGAAGTATGAGCAACCAAGGCATTCGAGGCAGCCCTCTTGTATGTATCCATGCGATACAAACCATTACATAATGTATCGGACATCACGATAACATCACCATTGGTGAAATCATGAACCATACACTTATCATCAACAAAGTGTACATGAAGTCCAACTTTGGCAATCAATGGAACTGAAATTAAGTTCTTGTTGATACCGAGCACATAGAACGCATTTTTCAAGAGAATCACACCTCCATTTGTAATCATAAGCTCAATTTCTCCTACTCCAATGATAGGATAAGAGGCATTGTTTGCACACACCACATGCCCTCCTTTGGGTGCATCTTTCAACGAGGTAAAAAATCTTTTGCATGATGTTATGTGCTTTGAAGGGCCACTATCAAAGAAACAATCCAAACCAGCCTCACTCACAACCATACATTTAGAATGCAAAGAAGCACCATAGTGACATGTAACAACACATGCCCAAAAATCTTGAGCCATGTTAGCTTCATCATTCTTTACATTTGCTGAATTTTGAGCAATAGACATGCGGGATTCCTTCTTCTTTTCATTGTGTTTAGCAAGCTTTCTACACTCATCAATAGTATGACCAGCCGTTCAGCAATATTTGCATCTCTTCTTCTTTTGCAAATCAACATCATTAGAGGAATGAGTGGAAGAGGAAGAATGAGGCTTTGGTTTTGATGAACCCAAAGCTGAACCATACTTGCTTTTCCCCTTTTGTGAGATAGAAAGTGCTTGCGTTCCCTCAATGAAACCACTCCTATTCACTCTAGATTGCTCTTCTTACAAAAGAAGAGACACAAACTCATCAAATGCATACATTAAGATTCCCTTTTGCAACCAAATGGAGTGTAGTAGCAAAGCTTTGAAAAGATTCTGGTAATCCTTTCAACAATGTAGAAATGAGTGATGCATCTGGAATAATCTCATCTATGTTTGCCCATTGCTCTTTCAAGTCCTTGATGCGTGTCACATACACATCCACCGAATCATTTTCAACCATACATACATCCTCAAGTTGCTTCCTCAAGTATGCAACATGTGCTTCGCTATGCATGGCATACAAACAAGTAAGAGTGTCCCATGCCTATCGTGATGTAGAACATGACCGAATGTGTGGAACTATATGATGATTCACAGAAAGTGCAATCAAAGCATGAGCTTGAGCATCTTTTCAATCCCATCTAAGCTACTCCTATGTAGGTGGAGAAGGAGAAACCACTGTACTCGGAGAAGAAGCTCCATCTATGATAGTAGATTGTGAAGTAGAAGCACCTGCAAGTCTTCAATCTACATCTGCCACTATGTTCCAAAGTTGTTTTGCAACAAGAACATGCTTCATCATGTAAGAACACATTGGATAGTTGATCCCATCAACCTTGTCTTCAGCTTGAAGCATGCCAAACAAGTCATTGCTGCCCGCCGTTTCACAAAGGAACAAGAATGTGACAAAATATTTACTTCGATGAAAGCTTAAATGAGTGCTAAAATTTCAGCTCACAAATTGTCACTCTGATGGAAATTTTGACTGCACGAATGGCTTTGAAATGGGGGTTAAAATCCACTGCAACTAGTGGAAATGCTTCTTGGCTGCTGAAATTCAGTGTTCTATGCTCCGAAGTCGATTTGCACTGTTAAAAGTGCAGGCATGCCATGACAGAAAAAACCAAGATTTGAGAAGGAGATGAACTTGCTCTGATACCAATATTGGGTGTGTGTAGAAGTGCAAGAGACACACTAGAAGCACACACAATGAGCACAAACACAGCAAGACACATGGAGAAGATAGATGGTTGGAATAGCTCTCTCTATTGATGATGAACTGAACTGAAGTAAGAGCTGAATAATATCCCTAAGTACAAAGTACCACCACATATGAGAGCATCAAATATGTGGTAACATGGGGAAAAAACATCTAGCCAACATTAGAGTAAAAAGTGCCCATGTATAGGGAAAAGGTTCACATCAAAGCTACTCGAGGAACACATAAGTGTAACATTTGACACGTACTTGAAAACATTTTTTGGGAGTAAAATACTTTTTTCTGTTCTTGTAAGTACCTTGGAATTGTTGGAGTTTGGAGGTAAATTAAGGTGTCACAACTAGCTTGGATCTTCACATGTAAATGATGTTATTAAATTTTCTTTATTTCTAGTTAGAATTTACTTTTGAAAGCTTCAAAGTTCTAAGAAATGAAATGAAACGTTGGGGTAGTAAAAACTATGTTAAAGTCCTCATCAAGGCATAAGGAGTGGGATTTGAATATATTGGATTATATTAATTGACATATGCACTTTCAATCATACCGAGTGTTTGCCTATAATAATATCAAACTTAATCACATATTCATGAAAAATACTTTGAATTGTGAGGATACTAGAAATGTAATATTTGGTGAGTCTAGTTATGACTTGTAGGTAATGACAACATTTGAAGACATCCAAAGACCTATTATGGATGAGAGTGAGAGTATCAGTGTCATCAAGCATTATCATTATTGGCTCACGAGTTATGATCCTTTTGCCTTTGCGTCTCATGAGGCCTTGTCACATAATCTTAGCATGGGATGGTTGAACCATACCTTAAGAGACATGATTAGGAAGTAATCCTCATGGATTTTAAGGCTAGTGGTTAGCCCATCATACTCCTAGCTAGGAGGTTGTGAGTTCAATTCCTAACAACCCTCCTTCTTCACTATGGTTTCGTTTTCCAGTCTCCCCTTGAGTTGAGTTTTGATGCAGCTGAGAGATCAAACTCATGCCCCCCAAGTGGAGGTATTGTTTTGATTGTGCAATTTGTAGAGTAACTTGCATTGGTTCATATCAAGGCTTCCTCTTCTAGGGGATTTTTGCAAAATTGTGAAAAAAAAAGAGAAGAAAAAAGGGAGAAAAATTTTGGAAAGAGAGTGAAGAAGAAAATACATGTGTGTGTGAGCGAGAGGAAGAGAGAGAATACAAAAAAAAGTAAAAAGAGAAAACAAAAAGAAAAATCAAAATACTAAAAAACATCTAATAATCAATATTTTTTTCCCTCTTAAAGTTCCTTTAAAGTTCTTAGTGAGTGTGCCTCCTTGAGGTATCTATCTAGTTTCTTGTCGCCTTTTTTCTCTTCTCCCTTGTTGTTCTTGCTATTGTTACCATCCATGTGAAAGGCCAAATGGCCCCCATACACTTTTGTATATGTTTTTTAATAAACCATATAGTGGTTTGGTGAGCCACAAACTATATGTTGGATGGCATTTGTAACACCTAAGAAATCTATGCTTGTGCTCCTTGTGTGCTATGTGTTTTTTGTGTATTCTATAGGCTCAGTGTGGAGTATTGTGTGTGGCATCTAGAGGTAAGTCTTATATTGCGAGAGTATCATCGTCAAGACCGTGAGAAAGAGAGTCCACTGTGGTGCATCATCCTCACATCATTTCATTGCTATTACAACATTCTAATGCAAAAGTAGCAAAAAAGACATAGACCTTGAATACCTTCATTTGAGTCACCAAAGTCACTGCTTGCACGATTTCTTGCACGTGAGGGAGGGCCTCAAGGATCAAGGAAGACGGAGGTTTCCAATACTTCCCAAGAGGTCACCCATCTTGGTTTGTTCCCCTCAGAGCTTGCTTCTTGCTAAGGTTGATATTACCTTGAACATGTTTTGGGCCCTCAAAGCTTCATTCTTTGCTTTCAAAGCTTGTTTTGAAGCACTCTTGGGGTGAGCCTTGGAGCCATTGTGGAGCACTTTCATGAATAGTTCTCTTTACACAAGTTCAAGAACATCAAGAAGAGTGGCTTTTGTACTTCTCAGACAATGAATATTCAGCTTTGAGGCTATGTTTTTAGCGACACTAGTAAATATATAGGTTTCTTGAAAGGTTTTCAATTGTGGTGGGAGTAGCCACCACAAACTTATGCAAGTTTTTTGAACCTAAAGAACACAATTGATAGACACTTAAGTGTTGTTGGCTAGTGTTTGAGCTGTGGAGACATTGAGATGTCGGGGCCTCTTTGGTGATGGAGGTGGAAGACTTACCCCACCTCACCATAGGAGATATATGCTAGTTGTTCATAGGTGCTCAATAATCCTAGTTTGCTTCTTTCAGTTAACTGATTACATACAGTGGAGTAACTAATTCACAATGCAGGTTTACATGTCAATACTTGTAGTTTTATGAGATTTTGACACTAGTCATATGCTCATTCTATAGAGGGGACTTTGGCAAAAGTTATCTATATTTTTTTGGTTTTGTCAACTACATAGTGGTCTATTTACTCGTTGATACACTTATTGGTGTCCATATTTATTCTCAGATAATTCTTTTAGTTGGTCTTTAATACTCATGAATACATTTTTTGGGGACAATCTATTGAATTTTTACCATAATTTGATACTTGGTCATCCCTTTTGAGCATTAGTGGTGTTTGTACTCTTCTAGATCCATTATCATTCAAGTAAGTTCTCTATCATCATGGAATCAAAGACCTTAGGCACATTTGGTGGATGAGGGTCTAGTGCCAATGTTTCGAGGAGGATCTATAACTTGTAAGGAAAAGACCATTTTGAGATTTGAAAATTTGTGGCACAATTTGCTCTATGGGGGAATCAGATTAAATATGTGTTGATCCAGAGGAGGCAATGGAAGCCAGCAAATGGAATCTCAAAGAAGCTTACTGATATGGATGAAGATGATTGGAATGATTTGGATGAAATGGCTAGGTCTTCCATTCAATTGAACCTAGAAGATAATGTTTGATTTAGAATATTGGAGTGTGAAAGTGCACATGAGCTTTGGAAGAAGTTATGCAACACACATGAAAAAGAAACAAAAAAATAAGTTTACTTGCTAAGAACGCTATATGACCTTCACATGAAGGACATAGATAGTGTTGCTGCTCATCTAAATGAGTTTGGGTCTAAACAAGATCTAAGAATAACCAAAATTTGTATGATCATTCTACCTAAGGTCTCAAGCTCGAGGACTCCTTGGCTTGCACAAACCGGAGCTACTAAATACAAAATTGGATGTTTTATGATACATATGTTAAAAAAGTGATAAAAATCACTATTTGGAGTTTTGAAAAAGTAATATTAAGTATATTTCTTTGAAAAAAATGAATGTTTGGTTCCCCTCACTCATTGCAATTCCGTCTTTACATACTTCCTCTACATTGATGCCTATGGCTACTGCCAACACCCCCTCCCTCTCACGTCTGTCGTCCCCAACAGATCCTTGTTGTAGGGTCTGCATAATGTAGTTTTGCAAGAGGTCGTGTGGGAGGGTGTGCTCAATGGTGCAAATTCCCCATGCAAGATCATCTTCTAATTTTTCCCAATTGATGGTTTGGGGTTTGTTTGGGGTTGGGAGCTAGTAGTGTGTCGAATATACGAGTTGCTTGCAAGCAAACAACTGAAGGAGATGGGCAGGACAATAGATGAAAACTTTAGAATGGTATTCCCAGAATCCCATTGTGAACATTTCTTCAAAAATCATCTTGTAACATGGAGGTAAATACTTGATGTGGTAGTGCCATGTGTAACATACCTGGAGCGATGGTGTGGTGCTCATATCATATGCAAGGTCTTGGTTACCATGCTCAAAGCTTGACGTATTAACATGTGGTGTTTTGACGCGATGAAATATCTTAAACTCTGTTTGCATCATATCAAAGATCTTAATGGTCATATGTGTGATGACATCATCCATGTGGTGGAGTTGTGGGAGCCACTGGCGGATGGTCGTCATCATGTATCCAACTATTGGAGGGCCACCCGGTGGTGCTAGATAGGGATAGTTCAACCAATCTTAGCATTGCTTGTTATTTTGAATCTTAATCACAAGTGCAGTCTAGGAGCAATGTCATGGCATCGGAACCAGCACTGATTGTACTTTAAGTGTAGTGGGGCTTCAGACCAGGTATTCATCATTTTGGGATATTACTGAAGGATTTCCTTGCACTAGTTTGGTTGAAAGATTTTTCCTTTTTGTGCTTTAGAGGGTAGGTTGTCAGGATCAAATTAGGTGGCATGAGTTGATTTCTACCCCATTTCCTTTTCAATAGCTAATTGGTATTCTTCCATCCACAAGAAGCAGGGTTTGTATTGAAGCTCATTGATGGAGATATACCTGCGAGGTGCCAATTGAGTGAAATAGGGTGATTGTAAAATTCGTTCCTCGATGAGGGCCATAGCATGTAGTTGGGCCTCTACATGTGCAGAGTGAGTGTAACCTAGCTCTTCAAGTGATTTGAGCCATGCAAGAATAGGAAGTTCAAATGTGTCTTGCCCTTGTGTTGTGACACATCTGCTTGGGACCGGTTGTGGTTCATATGCTTCTTCCTATGTATCCTCCACTTTGATTTAGATTTTCTCTTTGTCAATAGGAATCTTCGGTGCAAAATTTGGCCTGGGGGTTTTGAGTGGGTTGCCACTTGAGCTTGAAGATCGAGTACATGTGCCCATAAGGTAGTGAGTTCATCTAGTATTTTGGGGCGTGTGACTTCGAGGACACTTTGTGGTTGTGCAGGTTCTTTGTGATCGGTATGGAGCTTTTGATATTCTTCATTGATCCTATCATAATCATCAAGTAGTTGCACATGATTGTCTAATAGTACTTGCATGGTCTTAGAGGGGACTCATTTGAATCTGCTAGGACTTAATGGCTCATCAGGTCTATCCATCATAGCTTCGAAGTTCTCACGATTTTGCTCTTGTAGCCTTTGGTTCTCTTCTTTGGTGGCTGCGAGATGTCTTTGTAAAAGTCCCATATTTCATGTTAGCATGGTGTTCCATACTCTTTGGGGATGTAGAAGATTCTCGACATCTATGAGGGCTTCTTTAGTCTTTTGTTGAGATTCTAAATCCAAGGAGTGGTAAGCCTCACATAGTTCTTGATTGCGTGCATTAAGGGAAGCAATCTCAACGGTTAAAGAATTTAATTGTGCTTGCAATTGTGTGGTAGTCTGTTGCAAGGCTTGGTAGTTTCTTCTGAGAGAGGCAAAGTCTTCTTTGACTTGGTCATACATGCAAAGATTTGAAAAAATACGGTGTCGATAGTGGGTGATAATAGTCGTCCTAAATCATAATATATTAGAACAATGCAAGCAACCTAACTCATACAGATTTATAAAGATCTAAAGAAAGAAGAATAGAAAACATAAAACGCATCCTACAGTGTGGTCCTCTCACACTAATAAGGCTTTAGAGATAAAATAGATGAATAGTTCGGAGAAATAGATGAACCAATTGGACTAGCAAAGTGATTTAAGTCAATTAAAAGACACAAATGATGATAAATTCTAGAAGACTATACTATGAGTATGAGTAGAGAAGACAACCTTAAAGATTGTACCACGAGCAAAGAAAATAATATGGATAGTGAGAGTTCCATAATTGGATTCACTATTTTGGACACTTATGCCAAGAAAACAAGCAATTTGAAAGGCAACGTTCCATTGGAGCTCTTGTGAAAGAGCCCCATCAAAGGGAAAGTCCTATGACATACCACCATTTTCACAAAGCAAAAAAGTTGGGAAAAAAAAAAAAAAAAAACGAGATAAACAAATCCGAAAAGACCAACCCACTAAAAATGCTCATCATCACTTTCATTCTTCAAAAGCTAATAGACATTTCAAGAGTGGTCATTATTGGACAATGGCTTTGAGAAAAGAGCATTAAGGTAGATTTCATTTCTCTTTAGGAAGTTAGAATTGATGGTGATAAACTCGTGAAAAGATTAAAGAGTATCTCATCTCTTAATATTGAATCTCCATCGGCCACCCTTGGGGTTGTAGAGCTGTGGTGGTGGGATTCAAGACCCACAGATCCTTTGCCTTTTTAGGTGCTTTTGCTGATCCTCTTCACAGATGGGTAGTGGTTTTCTTTGGTGGTTTACATCCCTTTTCGATCGCTTTAGTTTATGGCTGAACTTTGAACAATAGAGAGTTTTCACTTGAAACTCTCATGAATCTCTACCTTCGGATGTCATCCTCTTTGGGGACTTTAACATGGTGGAAGTGCTTTTAGACAGGTTGGAGAATAAAGGCCACATTATTGATGGGCTTGAAAAGAAAAGATGGGATCCTTGAGGCTTCATAATGATTTTCTTGAAGTCAAGGAATCTCGTGGTTTTTTTGGTCAAATCATTAGTCTAGCATTGAGCTTCACAAAGTTAGACTTGATGGGTGCTACATTTCTCAAAACATCATCGATGACATGGGGTACCCCATCTTTTCTCAAAACATGAATATTTTTCGATAAGATCACTTCTCAATTGTTATTTCTTTTCAATCCTTTGCAGGAGTAGGAAGGCTCCTTGGTTCCGTGCTCATCCTTCAATGTGTAAAGAAAATTAGCTAAAACATATGATCACCTCATAAAACAGCAAGGAAGAAATAAAATTAAATCCCTAAAGATTTGCTATGTGCAGCAACATTTAAAAAAAAAAGTCTGATTCTTTTGTGAAACCTTCATTTTTTTATATTATTAGGATATTTAAAGCGTTATGCTTCTAATAGATTTTGTTTATGGATGTTTTTGTAAGCTTCAATGTAGAATTTGTGGAAAATCTGTTTTCACGTTGACGCATGCGCATCCTTTATTCATCTTCTCAATAAAATCAAAATTCTGATCAAAATTTGCAATTTTCCATTAGTCATTCTTTACCATGTTCTCTGACAATGCAGCATTGCCAGAATCAACCATGCGAATACGTGACTCCTTAGGAACGTATTTCCTACATGTCATACTCATGTAAATTTTAGATCGTTGTTGTAAAAAATGAATAGACTTGTTCACATGCAATTGCCCTGTAATCCAAGAGCAAGAGCGACACCATAGTTTGGTGTAGCTCTTGTAATCCAAGAGCAAGAGCAAGACATTGGTCCACAGGGATCAATCGATGTGTGTGTGGGACAAGGGGCAGCCATAGCCAAGGTCCCAAGCTCGGGGGATATCCTAACGTATTCAATAGTAATGGGGATGAGTGTTGCATGATGGCCACATGGTGGCACTAAACCATTCCAGATCATTGCTATTTTTAGAATACAAGAGGTTATAAATGGATGAGAGGAGAGTTGCACACACATCATTCACAAGTCTTTCTTACACTTGGTATCAAAGCCTTGAGCTAACATTAGAAGAGTGTGTGTTTTTGGGAGTTTGTTTTGCATGCATTTGTGCACTTTTTAGTGTTTTTTTTTGCATGAGATCATATTTGTTCTCATTGTCTTCATCATCATTTTGCCACCGTCGCGAGGAGATATAGCAGACAAAGGACATCGTTGAAGCAGAAAGTGGAGCAAAAGAAGGGAGCATGGGGGAGCCCACAGGACACCCCCTACATGACTGACATGCACACACACTCAAGAGGTTGTCTATCCACCTCTCTCCGCAAGTGGTATACCGTGCACTCTTAGATTGCAACCATTTGAGACATATCAAACTCCTTCTCAAATCCTATAAGAAATTTTGATCGCACTTTCTTATGCATATTTAGAGAAGCTCAAATGGAGTTAATCCCAAAATACGTATTCTATATGTTGATCAGGTAGGAGCAACATTTTCTTAGGTAAGAGTGCTCTAAAATATCTGTCCAAACCCGCCTTCGTCCATACAGATCTCATTACTTTTGCATCCATATTTCTCGAATTCACGGGTAAAGAAATGGTACCTTCCCCACTTTCCATTAAATTCTAATTCAGCTTCCCAAAAGTATGTGCCCTCTCCTAGTGGACCTACGACATCACTGAACCAGTGTGCATGTTTGCCAACTTGTGACGTGTGCCCCTGCAGAGGGTTCTGAATTGGAAGGACATGCACTACCCTGAGTTCCTGAGACCTCTCGGTGAGTTGTGGTTTGAGAAGGAGAGTTTCAATATCCACTATTTGGGCGTTGGGCCCCGCCTGGGAATTGGTGCCTCCTGCTTCTGCCATGTTACTGCTTGCCAATTTTTTGAGGATATAGAAACACATGTTAACATTGTAGTGGACAAGAGATGCCAGTTTGTCCACCTTACAACATTAACATGAGGCATCGTGACAATTTAGTGGGTCAGTTGGTGCTCGATGATTGTGTGTGTGTAGTTAGTGATGAATAGTTCTATGAGCTAAGTGGAAGGATGTGGTGTGAGGATGATGTAGTTAGTACATGGAGGTGAATTTACAAATTTGGGGTCAAGGGGTTTATTACAAGTTTTTGGTTGCCAAATGAAATGCATGGTTTTACAATATAATCGTTGGTGGGCCATGGGAGGCTTTTTAGAGACCCATTTACAAGTGCTTCTGCTCGTGCTCAGGGGTGAATATGTGTTTGTGCATGTGGAATAAGAGTTGATGCCAGTTGTTTGAGTGAGTGAATCATGCCATACATGATGTGGTTTATGTGTGGCTACTTGAGCCCTCAAGCAAGCCTTAGGCACCCAAATTTGTCTTGATTGTGGGCCAGCCTTCATCGACTTCTTGGGTAACTAGATAGACTTCACTTTTGTAGAAGAATTTTTGAAAGGCTTCTTATTAGTTTCCTGTCGTTGGTCACTAATATGAAGTTCAGCTAGTGGTTGTGACTGGACTGCAACAGGTTGGTCGCCTTTCTGCACCCACACTTGTTTTGGTGGCTGAAACACCGTGCTTCGTACTTTCTTTTAGCTTCGAGCATAGGTCATCTGCTTCTTCTACATTTGATCCGCCTTTGGTTTTTGTATCCTTATGGCCTTTGGAAAAGAAAGGAGTTCCATCGTATCCTTGAATTCTTTGTTGAGACAATCATCCCTCTACATCACATAGTTTTGGACAATAATAGCATCGTCATCTTCATGTGTACTCCTGGAAGGACCAGGAGTTTGTGCCTTTCCTAGTTACTTGAGTGCTTCATCTTCTAGCTTACGTGCAATGAGGTTCTGATTTACCCAGACCTGAAGAAGTCCACTTCTTAGGTTTAGGTTGACTGCATGATCATAGATCCAGTCTTGACCCAAGACAAGAGGCTCAGTGAGGTCCTCATCTTGACACACTAGCACCTTAACTTTCATAAGAACATCTTGGATGTAGAGGGGAAGTTCCACCTCGCCCATGCAAGGGCCTTCCACACCTCCCAATCCTATGAGGTATGCTTCTACATGATTGACATTTAAGTTTGATTCTCGATAGTAAGAAAGTTTAACAACACTAATGGCTGCACCTGAATCAATCAAGGCTCGTACGGTCTTGTCACTATTTCCTTGTCCTATCTCTAGGTTACAAAAGGACGTCAGTCAATTATTCTATTAGAACTTACACCTGAGACTTCACACATAGCCATATGATATCCTGGATCTGCATAGGCATCTGTCCTAGGCTGATCTCTACCCTATCTCCTCAATTTCATTCTTTGGATGCATTCCAATGCTTCTGCCTGTGCTTCTTCTCGAATTCGTTTTTCTTCTTCTTTACGTTTCTTGGCAGTGTTGAGTCGATTTAACATCTCCTCTGTGAGGGGTTCCTGATATAACTTGACTCTGCATCCACTGATGTAACTTGGTAGGATGTCGCCTTCTAGAGTGGCTAGTTGAACTGCTCCACTTGTGGAGATCCTATTGATAATCATTGGTCCATAGCCTCTCTTTTCTAATTTCGGTGCATGTTGCTTCAAGGTGTAGACTAGGACTAGGTCTCCTGCTTTTAAGCCCTTATCCTTCACATGTGCATCAAAATATGCTTTTTGTCTTTTTTTGGCAGCATAAATTCCTGTTGCCGCTCTTAATCTTGTTTCACCTAGTCGTTCAAGGTCAAAGATTCTAGAGGAGAGCGCATGACCTGTCCAGTCATGTTCCTGTGCTACTTTCAATGTAGGTATCAAGAAATCCAATGGTAGCACTGCATTTTGACCAAATACCATCTGAAAGGGTGTGGCTTGGAGTACCGTTTTATAGGCAACTTTGTATGCCCAAACAACATGGTGTAGCTGTTTGTCCCAATCAGAGCGTTTATTATTTACTAATTTGGTCAGCACATTGCATAGAATCTTATTTGTGCTTTTAGCTTGCCCATTAGATTGTGGATGATAGGGGGCAGACTTCTTGTGTATCACGAAGAACTCTTGAAGAAGATTTTCAATAACCTCATTCAAGAAGTGAGTGCCTCTATCACTTACTAGCTCTATAGGTAATCAGTATCTTGTGAACACATTCTCAAATAAGAACTTAGCTGTTGTTTGAGCATCATTCCTCATTGTGGCTTTTACTTCTACCCTCTTGGTTAGATATTCTATGGCCACAATGATGTATTGAGCATGGGAACCCTTAGTTGGGGGATTAATAGGACCGAAAAATTCTATTTCCCACTTAGAGAATGCACGTCCACCCATCATAGATTTCAATGGCATCTCGTCTTTACATATAGGATACTGAGTTCACTGACACACATCACATCTCTTCACATAGTTATGTGCATCCATGTGAAGGGTTGGCCACCACAAGCCTAAAAATAGGATTGCCTTAATCACACGGTCTGGTCCAAAGTGTCCTCCTGCTAGACCTTGGTGAGCACTTTCCAAGATCTTAAGATATTCGCTCTCATGAACACATAATCTGAGGTAACCATCTTTGCCACACTTGTATAAATTATCTCCAATGAATGAGTAGTCTAGGGCTTCTTGTTCTAAACTTCTTTTCCTAGCCAAAGTCATGTCTTGAGGGAATGTTTTCGTCCTCAGGAAGGCTACTAGTGGTTCACTCCAATTTGGTACTAGAGACAAGGTATAGTGTAGCATGCTCCACAGGTGGTTTAAGACTACAAACTGGGCATTCTTTACACAACTTATGGACATCTCCTTCCATAGTCAGCCAATGCACTCCGAGTCTCCTTAGTGTCTGTAGGTTCGTTGCCTTGAGTAGTGTTGCTCTAATGCACCTACATGTGCTAATTGCAACCACTTAGCGTACTCATCCTCTTCCACACAACAAGCTAATATTCCTTGATCTGTATATTTGTACATACTCCCTGCCATGATATGGTACTTTTGTGCTTTTACTACCTCCCTATCTTGCGTGTTTATTACTGGGTGGTTAGGCCCGTATGTCAATACTAGCACTAATGTCTTAGCCCACTAAGGTACAAATTCCAAATTAAACAAGTAAGCATCAGGAAGATCATCCGATACTCCTTGCAGGGCCTCTCCAGATGTGAGCCTAGAGAGATGGTCTACTCTCAAATGAGTCTTGCCTTTCCTCACCACTACCTCAAAGTCATATTCCATTAGTAAGAGGAACCATCTTTCTAATCTACCAATGTTGCATGGCTTGTTGACGAGATATAACAATGCCTGATGGTCAGTAAAAAATTTAAACTTATTTGCAAGCAAATAGTGTCTAAACTTTTTAACCGCATATACTATGCCTAATCCTTCTCGTTCAGTGGTCGTATAGTTCCGTTCAGCTACATTCAATTGTCTACTAGCATAGGCAATTGGAAGATCCATATTACATTTGCCAGTATGTTGTGCAAGCACACATATGATAGCATAGTTTGATGCATCCACATGCACATGCAATGGCTTGTTCTAGTCTAGTGTTGTTAAGATTGGTGCTGCACATAATCGTCATTTAAGTTCATTGAAGGAGTTCTCACATTCATCAGTCCACTCAAAATTAGTCAAAAGTCCGTACAGAGGCTTTGCAACGATGGCATACGTGTGTATAAACGTCGATAATAGCCACAATTATGCCGTTCTTCAACACTATGTGTCCTAGAATCTTGCCTTGCCCAACCATGAAAACACACTTTTTTGGGTTCAAGTAGACTTGATATTCTCTACATTTGTCAAAGATTTGCCTGATTTCAGGTATATGTGTCTATCTAATGTTGGAATGAGCATAGAGATCATCAACATAGACTTCTAGATTCTTCCTCAAGAACTCTTTAAACACGTGGCACATCAGTCTCGGGAAGGTAGCTGGTGCATTGGTAAGCCCAAATGGCATTACTCTAAAGGCGAATATGCCCCACTCTATGGCGAAGGCCATCTTATGCTGATCTTCTGGAGCAATGGCTACCTGATTGTAGCTAGAGGATCAATCAAGGAAGCTGTACACTTCTTTGCCTGCTACCCTTTCTAATAGATGCTCAGTGATAGGAAGTAGATAGTTATCTCGAATAGTAGTTGCATTAACCTTCTTCAGGTTAATGCATACACGTAGCTTTCCATTCTTCTTGGGCACAACTACGATGGGGGATACCCACTCAATGTGCTCAATTTCATAAATGAATCCAACTTCCACCAGTCCATCTATCTCCTCTTTGATCTTAGCATCATAGTTATCGTTATATGTGTATGGCTTTTGTTTAGATGGTTTGGCGTCTTAGGTCATGGGGATAGTGTGTGAGCATATGTCAGGGTCTACACCTTCCAAGTATTTGCAACTCCAAGCGAATACATCTCTGTATTCTCTTAGCAAGGCTATCAACTCATACTCCTCTTCCTCAGTGAGGTCATGTCCTATGTAGGTGCATCTTTCTTCTCCTTCTTCTATGCCTACAACTATTTTCTTGGTGGTTTCTTTGTTATCATAGGCCTCTCCTACTTGGGCATCGCGTTTAGGAATTCTTATCATGACTCTCCTGTCTTCTATCTCGTATTTCTTAAAATTTTCAGGGACCTCAAACAAGGATTCTTCCTCTTCTGGTGTGACTTCTCTCTTCTTCCTTTTCTTGCCTTCACTCTTGGTGGTCACTTGGATGGTTAACCTTACATCATTTGTGAGCTCTTCATGTCTATGAGGGTGAACTTCTACTTCATAGAAGTATTCTTCATCTGATGCAAAAGGTGGGTCCATAATGATTGACTCTAGATCGGAGTCGCTTGCATCCTCAAATGTATCAGTGCTAGGATTGCATTCTTCAATAACCAAATCACACATGATTGGCTCTATTGAGAAGACTCAAATGTCATAGCCATCTTCATCACAGTGGGGTGTCCATTGTTCTTCATTGATGGCTACATCGATTGTTGCTAGATTTTCCGCCCAGCCGTGAGGTTCAAATTCTTCATCAGGAAATACTACAGGTGCATAGGCTGGGTCTTGAATTGATCTATGGGTTTCCTTCACACCTATCTCTCTGTCTTTTTCTTTATTCTCTTCCTCTACTGCTACTTTAAACATCCACAAGTGAGTCTCTTCATGCATCCATGAGGATCCTGATCCTATGGAATGCACAAATTTTGTATCATCTTTAGCTCTATGGATGGGATTCCATTGGATGGGGGGTACATCTCTATGAGAGTAATCCTTGAGATTAACTTTGTTCGTGACACCTAAGTGTTGCAAGTACAAGGAATTGGTTCCCCAATCTTGTACCACTTGCAACTGCCGCATAAATGGCCTTCCCAAAATCATCTCATAGGCCTGATTTTTGCTAAAGTCACATATAGCAAAAGTATGCTCAAACTCAACTCCACATGTAGTGAGAGTGATTCCTTCTAGAAATCTTAAAGGTCTTTCAATATGACCATCGGCAATCTGCAACTTCATTCTCATTGGTTTGAGTGTTGTCTTGCCCCAACGCTTCCATAGGGAAGTGGTAGCAATTGCCACTCCTGCACCTAAGTCCAAAATTGCCTTAGTTGTGTACCCCTTGATGGGTAATGGGAAGATAGGTATTTCCTTCTTCTCCTTTGCTCATGTCTCCTATCTTGTCCAAGGGTATTTCTGGTACTGTCTTGTGAGAACCTACCTGGGAACAAGGTTTTGCTAGTTCTAGCACTTGATTGGCTACATGTTTCCACAGTTCTGGCCTAACCTTGAGTAGCTATTCTAAAGTGAGACAGCACTAAACTTTAGTGTTTTTCACGACCTTTGTATTCCTAGGTATGACTGAGTCTTCATTTGTTATCATGACTGTGGGTGCTCTCATACAAGTAGACCTAGCTTCCCATGGGCTTGTGAAATGGGGTAGTTCCTGTAAGGAATTAGACTCAAAGTCTAATCTCTCGTGGGATTGCTTACTCTCTTGCTCCTCATAAATGGAAGGAATGTCTTGTGGGAATTGATCGTGCGTGTCATCCACAAGTTCAATGGGAGGAGGGACTTCACTTTCTTTAGCCCATTTCTCTGCTTGAATCTCTCGCAGGAACTCTGGTGAATACCTATTCATAGAAGAAGAGGTGTCTGGTTCAGTGGAATTAGGTGCATAAGATTCCTGAGGGGGAATGTTTATTCTTTCACTTGTCTTGTCTCTTCCTTGGGGGGTGACTTCCTTGTCCGATCTTGCAATTATGCTCTCTAACTTCTCTAGCAGTCCATCAAAATGCAATTGTGCCTTAGCTGAGCAAGAGTAGTTGAAAAGGCGGTTGGCTTCAAACATGGTCTGAGCCAATGCTACCATTTTAGCACAAAGCTTGGTTCTCTCTATCTCTAATTCAACTCTAGGGTAGCATTTGTCATGATCTATCACGTTTGGCCCTTCTTGGATTATGGCCTGATATGCTTTAAGCATCATGTCTATGTCCTCTAGAGTGGGGTCGGCTAATACTGATCCTACTCTAGGGGGTGGTGGAATAGCATGAGGTGGGTTGGAGGGTGGTGGATTAGGTGTTGATAGGGATGAAGGTGGTGGTGGTATGTGAGAGTTTGTTTGAGAGGTGAGTTCAACAATTTTGGCTTTTGTTTCTCTTATGCTTTCTTCTAATTCGATCATCTTCTTAGACCATTGTCTTTTCATCCTTTCCCGACTATCTTTCCAGGCTCTCGTCCTTTTCTTGGTTATGCTCTCACTTTTGCTAACCTCGACACTCTTTTCTTGGCCTAAACCTTGGTTCTGCTCCAAAGCCTGAGCTCTAGTAACCACTTGCACTGGTGCAATGGAAGTAACACTTCCTGTAGAGTCTACTACTAACCCAATAACATTGATAGGAGTGATTTTCGGGATGTTATTGGGGTTCTTAGGACAATCTCGCAAGAGATGCTCTTTTCCGCAATCTTGACAAAAGCCTTGAATTGTCACTGATTGGGGTTGTGTAGGGGCAGGCATTGGGCAATCACGAATGAGGTGATCTCCCTGACATCTGTAGCATGGTCCTCTAGGAAATGGGGTTCTTACTTGCCTAGTTTGAAGTCTAGGGTTGGGATTTGCATACATGATATTTGTATACTCTGGATCCCAACTAGGTTCACTCGGTTCGTCACAGTAGTAGGACGCATTATGTTTAGGTGATTGCATGTAGTATGCCTGGGGGATATCAATGTGAGTAGAGTCAAAAATATGATCACTAGGGTCACTTTCTGAAAGCAATGGTGTTACTGGCACTATGGATCTATTCCGATTCTGGTCTGCAGCTACGTACTTCACTGGAATCACATTGGATGGGGTTGGCGGTTGTTGAGCTAACACAGGCTGAGGCCTTTGCTGGGTTTGGTAGGGTTGCTGATAGGGTTGTTGGGGTCTGCCATATTGCTATGGTGGGTTCTGGTTTTGGTATCTTCCCTGTTGTGGATATGGCTGAGGGTAAGTTTGCCTAACCGCTTGCTTATTGTATGGGCAATCTTGTGCAGTGTGATTAATGTATCTCTGTTCTATGGTGCACTACTAGCTACTAGGATTCACTTGGGGTTGAGCCATAATGGGACATACATTCACCATATGGTCACCTCCACAAGTGTAGCATCTTTTCACTGGGGCAAACCTTGGTATTTGTTTGCTTGAGACTCCTAACTTTTGGGCTACTTTCTCGGCGAGTTCCTCAATAGATGTGGATTGTGTGGATGTGAGGCTAGTAGAACTATCTAAATCTTTGTAGATTTTTGAGAGTTCTAATTCCTCCCCTAGGTTATCCTCAATGTCAATGCACATGTGTACACACTCTTCTATGGTCCTAGGGTCCTTCAAGTACATATATGATCTCAATTTGGTACTTAGTAGTCCATCCAAGAATAAAGCCACTTGTTTGGCTGGTGTGGGTAACTCAGGAACAGGACATCGCTCTAGGTATTGTCTAAACCTTCTTCCTGCAAATCTTTCTCTTGATGTGTCTGTTTGAAGCTGTGAATCAATGAGGAAGTACTATGTCGTATACCACTCTTAGAGAATTTGGTAATGAAAACCTCTAGAAGTTGGTCTATGTTCCGAAACTATCTCTCATTTAGTGGTTGAAACCAGGTAAGGGCGGTGTTCCTAAGGGTTAGACCAAAGGCATTATATTGCGTGAATAGGTCCTCAACTTGTTCAGCTCTCAAGACTTGCCTAAACTCAGCCACATGATCATATGGGTCTCCAGTGCCATCGACGTAATTCTTCATTCATGGTACATGAGAAGGAAATAGGCTCTTCATCTCAAGGTTTTTTCGCTCATACTTCAAGCTTTAGATATTATGCATGTTTTTTCAAATACTCAACTGTGAAACTCGCGTGCTTCTATGGGTAAAACCCTCGGGCATCTCATGCATACTTTGAATGTAATCAAGCTCATATAGTGCATGGAAGAGGTTACTCAAGGACTACTCAGAAAAGAATATGTTCATGAATCTTGATCTCAACATGACACTTGGATCATCCATGTTCAAATCATGATCACCTTCATAGACATGTAACACAATTAAATTTGGAAAACTCATGAGAAACTTTATTCCTAGCAAACGTTCCTACCATAAATGATTGCAAACTAGAACTTGCGTTAGAGAATCATCGCAAAACTAAATCTTCATGTTTCTTCTATAAATTGTGATCCATGAAAAAACTTTCCGATAATATATCTACACAAGAGAAAGGATAACTAGATCAAAATTGGTCGCTTTCGTGATAATCCATTATAAACTCATAGCTTGATTTTTTCTTTGACCTATATCCATAAACCCAATCACTTGCTCAGCACAATCCGATTTACCATAGGCAATCATAAAATTATGAAAATTATGTATATGATTGTCTTGAGAACAAGGAATGATTGCTTCAATAAAATCACACATAAGAATATAGGAAAATATGGGATATCACAAGTATTAAACTTTATATTAAGGTGATAGGAATTATCAAGGTGATAGGCATTATCTCTATGACCTAAAGCGGTAGAGTACTCAAAGCTATAAGTGGATCAAGGAATAAATTGAAGATATAGATAGGGATCTCAAGAAACACAAGAATATGACAAATGAAATAAGAATTAAAATGAATGACTCCAGAATAAGGATCTATTGATATATTTTGGTAGTGATGTGTGTGAACACAGTAGGACTGCCGGGGCACTTTCTTCCCTCTTTAGGAGGTTTTTTTCCCCTTGGCTTGTATATATGCCTATAGCTCTAACAAGTTACTTATCTTTGTTCATTCTAGTGGTAATACATTCAGTATTGTGTGTTGTGCTCCAAGCTTCTTCTTCTTCCTTGTGTTGTTCACATGCTCCTACAGACGTCTAACTCTAACAATTGGTATCAGAGCAGATCGCCTCTTCATCTAGGGCATCGTCAACACCCCTCCACTTGCAGTCTGAGAATCGCACAAATTTTTATGAGCATACTCAGGGTGTTTCAAAGATCAAAACTGCTTCGCTCTATGGTGCTGAAATCATGATTTGAGCTGATTGCAGCCTCCGAATGCACTATCACAGCACTTGTGCAGGCTATTTCATCTTTTTGTGCCAAAGATATATACCAATTTTGGTTCACCAGTATAAGCGTTTTGAAGTCTACTACAGGTTTAGCAGAATTTGTCTTGATAGTTTGGTTCAACTTTTTGAGATACAAGCTCATAGACTATGAAAGATCTGTGAATGATTCAACATGTGCAATACATGATTCTTAGACTATGTCAAATGCAAAGCTTTGGCATGCATGCTTTGGTCATCTAAATTTTGCTAGTTTGCTATGCCTGGAGAAATATGAAATGGTGTCCTCTTTGCCCAAACTTGAGGCACCCGATAAACATGTATGTGAAGGCTATATTTTGGACAAAAAGAAACCAGCGTTCCTCATTTCCAAAAGATGGTTCAGTTCGGGCTACTCAAAAATTGCAGCTTGTATATAGTGATGTCTCTGGTCCTATGCAAACATTGTGGTTTTGGAAATTATCTTTACTTCGTGACTTTCATCGATGATTTTTTTAGGCATGCATGGGTATATCCATTGAAGGCAAAGTTCCAAGTGTTCATGTGCTTCAAATAGTTTTTGGTTTTGGTTGAAAATCTATCAACATGTAAAATGGGCATCCTCCGTTCTGATCAAGGGGAAGAATATATGTCTTCTGACTTTAATGCATTTTTGGCTAAACATGGGATAAAACATCAATGTACAGTGCCATATACACCTCAACATAATGGAGTTGCGGAATGGAAGAGTAGGTCACTCATGGAGATGGCGAGGTGTATGGTCAACGGTCGGGCTTTACCACATAATTTGTGGCTTGAGGCTATCATGTGTGCAGCATATGTACTTAACATGTGTCCCAATAAAGCACTACACTCTATCACTCCATATGAGGCTTGGCATGGTGGCAAGCCATTTGTTGGTCATCTGCATGTTTTTAGTTGTCTTACATATGCATTAGTGCCTGAACAACATCACAGAAAATTCGATGAAAGTAGTCAAATGTATTTTTGTTGGGTAGAGTTTTGAAAGCAAAGGCTACCATCTCTATCATCCACATACAAAATGCATTTTGGTTAGCCGCAATGTTGTTTTTGCGGAAGATGCTATTCAACCCTTACTTTCATGTACGAAGGAGACATCTGTTAGCTCCAAATACATGTATGATACATTGCTTCCTCTTTTTATAGGTGGATAGTCTAGTGCTGGTCCTAATGAGGCAACTTCTCAACCTTTGCAGGTTTCATGTGATGATGCAAATCATTCCATTTCTTATGCAAATTTAATGATGCACTTGTTGATGAGAGAGCTGATATTGAGGAGGCAAAAACTATGCCAAAATGGTTGGTGCAGACTTTGCATGACAACAAATTAGATGCACCTCTATCATATCATACTCTTTCAGGCTCTCATATTGCCTCTTTTGCATCAGATTGCTATGCTATGGCTGCATCCAATCTCTATGATGAGAATGAGCCTATTTCATTTGATAAAGCACAAAATTCAGAAAACTGGATGGCTGCTATGCAATCTGAATATGGTGCTATAATGAAGAATGGTAGGTCTTTATGTGACTTGCCTCCTGGCAAGAAGGCCATTGGTACTAAGTGGGTATACAAGCTGAAGCGTGAGCATGATGGTACAGTTGACAAGTATAAGGCTAGGCTTGTTGCAAAGGGTTATGCACAAGAAAGAGGCATTGGTTTTGATGAAAGCTTTGCTCCTACTTGCCAAATGACTACTGTTCGTAGCATCTATGCACTTGCAGCTCATCATGGTTGGAATGTATATCAATTGGACATTAAAAAAACATTTATGAATGGTAACTTGCATGAAGAAGTGTAGGTTTTCTAGCCCCGTGGCTTTGTGTAGAAAGGGCATGAAAACTAGGTGGACATGTTAAAGAAGGCATTATATGGTTTAAAGCAAGCACCACATGCTTGATATGAAAAGATACATGCCTATCTCATTTCACATGGTTTTGAGAACAATCCAACTGAAAGCACCTTACATGTTAAGCGTGCTAATGATGTGCTTCTGATCATTCTTGTGTATGTTGATGACATGCTATTCACTAGTCCTCATGACATGCATACTACTGATTTTAAGGCTGATTTGCATGCCCCATTTGAAATGTTTGATTTGGGGCATTTGCATCACTATTTGGGCATTCAATTTATGCAAGTTGATGGTGGAATGGCTTTGTGTCAAGCAAAATATAGTGATACATTGTTATAGCATTTTGGCCTTGAAGACTGTAAGCCTATTGCCACTCCTATGGAGACAGGTTTATGCTTGAAACTTCATGATGCTAGAGATGCATTTGATGTTGTTCTCTATCAACAAGTTGTTCGATGCTTGATTTACTTATGCATTACTCAACCAGATATTCGGTTTGATGTCTCACAGATGAGCAAGTTTATGCATTACCTAGGTGTCAAGCATTGGCAGGTAGTTAAGCACATCTTTCGCTACTTGAGTGGTACCTGACTACTTGGATTGTTTTATCCCGAGGGGGGATCACTACTACCAGATTTGCATGCTCTTTCTAACAGTGATTGGGCTGGTTGTTATGACACTCATGTGTCCACTACTGGGTTTTGCTTCATGCTTGGTAACTCATGTATATCTTGGTTGTGCAAGAAGCAGCCTACTGTGGCCCCTTCCAGTTGTGTGGCTAAGTATAGGGCAGCTTTCACAATGACTATTGATTGTGTGTGGCTCATATGCCTTATGGCTGATTTGGGTGTTGGTCAGTCTTCTACAACCATGATCTTCACTGACAGTTAGAGCGCATTGGTAGTTGCAAGGAACCATGTGTTCCATGCTTGCACTAAGCACATTAAGGTGCATTATGATTATGTCAACGAGAGGTTCTCTACTGGGGAGATCAGCTTGGCATATGTGCCCACGCAAGAGAACATAGCAGACCTTTTCACGAAGGCTCTACCTAGGGAGAAGTTTGAAGCTTTCCGCAAAGCTTTGGGCTTACTTCCATTTGTTGATTTATTCCACATAGCTTTGCACTTTCTTATACATGAGTGCCAGCTCCTTGTTCACCACATCACTCCCCAGGGGGGATTTGTTGATATATTTTGGTAGTGATGTGTGTGAACACACTAGGACCGCCGGTGCACTTTTTTCCCTCTTTAGGAGGTTTTTCCCCCAGCTTGTATATATGCCTATAGCCCTAACATGTTAGTTTTCTTTGTACATTCTAGTGGTAATACATTCAATATTGTGTGTTGTGCTCCAAGCTTCTTCTTCTTCCTTGTTCTGTTCATGTGCTTGCGCAGACATCTAACTCCAACAGGATCACGAGAGTACCTAAGATTTTATCCAAGTACCTAAGACTAAGTTGTGAGATTATATAAGGATATCCAACAATCCAGTTTTCATTTGAGCCAAGCCGATTGATTTGAAGAGGAATGGAATTCATAAGTAATTAATATCCTATTTGTTCATGAAAAATACATTCTAGTTGCATTGTATTGGAATTTCATTTGGAATGAGGAATTCATCTTTGGTTCGGTGAAGATGTGACACATGAATTGGAAGGAGGATCCACTAATATGGGGTAGTGGATACAACTTCCCTTTCAAAAATTTTCCTTTATGAATAGGTAGAAAAGGTCTCATCATCCATGAAGAACATTTTTCATTAAACTAAAAAAGGAATGTATATTTCCTTAGATACCTTAGGACATTTACTTGTCATGGGGGCAATTTTTTGTGTCAACAAATTACGATTAAGAAATTTTATCTCTATAGATCTTATTTGTTCATGATCTATAATTCTATTAGAATGTGTAATTATCATGATCCAAACTTAGAGAATGGATATAGATGTTGGAGTTCAAGGACTCCAAGAACACACAAACATCACAAGGAAGAAGAAGAAACTTAGAGAACAATACAACACTAAGTATATTACTGAGTGAATGTACAAAGATAAGTGACTCATTAGGGTTATAGGCACACATATAGCCAATGGGGAAAATCCCCTAAAGAGGGAAAAAAATTCCCTGGTGGACCTAAATGTGTGCTCACATGCATAACTATTCAAATATATCAACAAATCCCCCCTTGGAGAAATGTGGTGAACAAGGAGCATGCCTTCATGTATAACGAAGTGCCAAGTTATATAAACGAATCCACAAAAGGAAGTAATTCCAAAGCTTTGTGAAAATCTTCAAACTTCTCCCTGGGTAGAGCCTTTGTGAAAAAGTGTTCAAAATTATCATCTATGGGACATAAGCCAAACTGATCTCTCAAGTAGAGTGTTTGTCCCTCATAGAATGATAGTGTACCTAGAATGCTTTGTGAAAACATGGAACACAAGATTTCTCAAAACTACCATTGCGCTCTACCTGTAAAAAAATATGGTGGTGGTAGAAGATTTCCCAATACCCAAATCATCGAAAAGACATTTGAGCCACACATTGTTAGGAACTCCTAAAACCTCTCTTGAAACTAGGACTTGTGAATGATGTGTTTGCCACTCTCCTCCCATCCATTATATCCCCTTGCATTCAAAATATTAATGCTTTGGAATGATCTGGTGTTGACATGTGGCCACCATGCAACACTCATCCCCATTACTATTGAATACCCTAGGATAATCCCCAGAGCTAGGGACCTTGGCTATTGCTAGACCTTGTCCCACGCACACATGGAATGGTCTCTCTAGACCAATGTAGAACACTCACTCCCCCTTGTAAATGTCATTGTCCTCAATGATCAATGAGGGAAAGTAATTGTGAATCAAAGCTTCTGATTCCCAAGTAAAATATGTAAGCAATAATCCTCTCTAGGCTACTAAATAATCCTGGATGACATAGTTTCCCAACCAATTCTATATCTATTCTAGTATCGTATTTGGAAAATGATATGTGCTATCAATTTCCTCCAAAGAAACAATACCCTCTATTAGATTATCCTCCCTAGAAATATACTTTCTAAGTTTAGTGAAATGAAACATTGGATGGACTCCGCAATCTAGAGGAAGCTCTAATCGCCATGCAACATCACTAAGCTTCTTAACTATCTTTGAGGGTCCACAAAACATTGATGAATGCTTAATATGTGTCCTTGTGGATAATGAACTAGATATAGCCTGCACTTGAAGAAAAAATCTATCTCCTTTCTCAAAGACTCTAGGAGATCTCTTCTTGTGAGCATATTCTTTTTCCCTATGAGCTTCTTGCTGCATCTTGGCATTAGCTATTTCTAACTTTTCTTTGAGGTTGTCTAGGAACTCCAAAGCACTAGGACATTTATTTGGCATCCCTATGGTATAAGAACAATGGGATTCATGTCATAATTCATTTCAAAAGGAGACATTCGTGTCACTTTATGAGGTCTATTGTTATAAGCAAAATCTACTAGTGGCAAGTAACTATCCCAATCTGTTTGCCTCTCAGACAGGTATGTTGTTAACATGTCCTCTAGAATTTGGTTGACCTTCTAAGTTTGATCATCTGTCTGTGCATGGTCACCACTACTCATTTTTAATGACATTTTCAATTTGTCAAATAGAAATTTCCAAAAGTTTTCTATGAATATGACATACCTATTTGAAACTATGGATGTTGATAACCCATGCAATCTGAAGACATGCTTGATAAATAGCTCTGCTACCTATGGACCCTTTACCATATCCTAGGTGGGTATAAAGTGAGCAATCTTGCTCAATCTATCTACCACAACTAGGATAGTATCTTGCTTCCTTTGGCTCCATGGTAATCCCACTATGAAGTCCATGGATATACTACCTGAGTTGTGCTCTAAAATTTGTAAAGGATGTAAAGGACCTAGTGTCTTAAACCTTTTTTCCTGACACATAAAGCATTGTTGAACATATGTGTGGACATCTCTACCTAATCCAAGTGAAGAAAATGTTCGTTTAACAAGCTGAATGATCTTGTCAACACTAGGATGCCCTGCACAAGGAACATCATTGTTATTATGCATGAATTTTCTTCTGAAATCCTAGGAATCCGGTACACAAACCTTTCCTTTCCATTCTCCATTGTGAAATTGGAATATGGACTTGACTTGTTCGCTTTAATAGGGGAGGAGCCAACTAGAATCGCCTCATCTCCTATAATAGAGTTATCGTTGATGGCTCTAATTATCTGTAACAAATGTGGATATTCCACCTGTGATTCCTTTTATATCTTGAAGCAATGCACTTTCTAAAACTATAAAGCTCAATTGACACACTATCCGTGATAATGCATCAGCTACAATATTCTCTTTGCCTCTTCTATACAAGATTTCCATGTGAAACTCTTGCATGAGCTCTGTGCAAGGAGCTTAGCTACCTTGAAGGTCTGATTGACTACAAAAATACTTGAGTATATGGTGATCTATGTATACCTTAAAGTCTCCACCATAAAGATAGTGTCTACAAACTTTAAGAGCATGCACCACTTCATACAAATCCTATTCATGCACTGACCAATTGCATTGTGAACTACTCAACTTTTTGCTTTCAAAAGCTATTGGTTGCTATCTTGGCTCAAGAATACACCTATGGCTATTCCAGTAGCATTTGTCTCCAAGCCAAATGGTTTCTGTGGATCTACCACTTTGAGTTTTTGAGCCTTTGAAATAGCTTGCTTCAGAGTATCAAAACTTTCTTGTTTCTCTTGCTTCCATGCAAATGGTACTTTGCCTTGAAGCGAGTTTTTCATAGGCACTACTATTGATGAATAAGATGAAATGAATTTTTGATAGAAATCAAAAAGTCCTAGATATGACCACAAGTACACCTCATCTTGAGGAGTAGGCCAAGCTAAAATAACTGAGACCTTTTTGGGATCAATGTGAACCCCATCATCGGATACCAAATGCCCTAAATACTCTATTTCTAGAAGAAACAATTAAGTCTTATCTGGATTTACAAACAATTGATTTTCTTTTAACTTATTGAATACTAATCTTAAATGACTTTCATGCTCATGTAGAAACCTACTATACACCAATAAGTCATCAACAAAATCCACAACAAACTTTCCAATGAATGGTCCTAAAATATCATTGATGAACATTATGAAAGTAGCAAGTACATTAGTCAAACCAAATTGCATGACCAAATACTCATAACACCCAAATGGCATGACTAAATACTCATAATGCCCAAAATGGGTCCTGAAAACTGTTATATATACATCTTGTTCCTTTACCCTAATCTATTGGTAGCCACATTTCAATTCTATTCTACTTTATACAACTACTCCACCTAGAGCATAAAGGAGATTATCTATCGTGTGCATGGGATATTTATGCTTGATGGTAATCTTATTGAGTTCTATATAGTTGATGCATATCCTATAAGATCCATCTTTCTTCTTAACTAGAAGAACTGGTGTTGCAAAGGGTGAATAGGTGGGTCTAATTAGCCTTTTCTCCATGTACTCATCCATGACCTTGCATAATTCATTCTCCTCGTGCAAGCTCATTTGAACTGGTGGTCAAGCAATCAGGCTGGCTCTTGGTACCAATTCAATTCTATGGTGAATGTTCAATGGATCTTGAGCAACTTGGTTGCAATCACCAATCACTTCTTTGAGATTTGGCTCTCCACAGATCTATAATCACCACCCCTCATGCTCAAACTAATAAACATATGAAGTAGAATCTATTACTATTCATTTCCTAGCATACCACTTTTTATTTAGGACTACATCAAAACGGGCCATTCGTGCTATTTGAAAGTCCAATCTTTCCTTGTAGGACTAGATCTAGATGGGTATACCTATTATTACTCGATCCTATGTCTCAATACCCTTCTCATAATCTGAGTCCACTTTGTAGGCATATTTTCAATGCATAGTGTCTAATTGTAACCTTTTGTCTAGTCGAGAACTAATGAATGTATGCGTAGACCTAGTGTCAGAGATGACTTTGAGAGGTTGTCCTGCCATGAACCCTCTCATAACAATGAGTTCTATATCACGGAACTGATATCCTTTTTGTGCCACTAGTGAAAGCATAACATCTCACACAAAAGGAACCTTATTTGTAACCATCATGGCCACTAGAGAAGATGATATTTGAGATGGGGGGGAATCATCAAAATCCTCATATACATCACTCCCTACATGTGTGGGGTTTATGAATATGGTCACTGCTATCTTTTTCTTCCTAGGATGAACTTCTTTCATTGCCTTTTCTTTTTGCTGAGGGGATAAGGATGGACTTGTTATAAGCCCTCTCAACTAGAGCAAATACCTTTCTCTTTTCTCTTGAATCTTTCTTGGTCACATGCACCTACTTAGCCTATTTTTGAGGCTCTATATTGGTCAAGATATGAGTGCTAGTGGAAAAGGGTCGACTCATCTTAGTTCATGAGGATCTTTGGCCTTGGGAGCCTATGCCTTTGTGACCATCCTCATAGACTAGAGCCATCTCTATTTCCTATGCAAAAGATTGTTCTCCAACACCAAGAACATCTAAATCATGACCATTTGCAATGGTTTCTCTTCTACTTGAAGAGTTAGAAAGGGAAGAAAATACCTTTCTACAACATGTCATATGCTTAGTAGCTCCAGAATAAAAAATCCAAGGATTATCTAAGATTTCATTTAATGCTATCTGATCAAAAGGTGCCTCTTCAATAGTAGCACATGCATATGAATCTACCTTTGAAGATTTAGGTTTTGGATCATCTTCAACACTTACATGATGCTTTCTTCTTCTCATTGAAAATCCTTGCTCTACATTCTGCTATGAAATGATCTGGCTTCTTACAGTAATGGCATACTCCTTCCTTTGAATCCGATGTAGTCGAAGATTTTTCTTTGGGTGTAGAGCAAGCATGAGGAAAAGGACTAGATGACTTTGGATTAAAAGATTTACTTTCCTTCTTGGATTGCCAACTCTTCTTCTCCTTCTTCTTCTTTTCCTTTGATGATGATAAGGTGGCTTCATCATTCTCTTCCATACCCTTTTGTTGATTGTCATCTTGAAGTAATAGGAATTGTAGCTCTTCATGAAATTTCTCTATCTCTTGTCATTAGGGGAAAAAATCAACCCTGCATGGGCCTTTTAGATTAAGAGGTGATTAGTGATGGACCAATGAGAAGATGGTGGTGGCCACAGTCTACACCCTTGATCACCTAGACTAGGCATAGGCTTCCCTTGTTTTGTTGTGGTCAGAAGTGGTATGAATGACTAAAAACCATGAGTTCCTCTACAAAAGTGGTTTGATAGGCCTAGAGTTTCAACCACAACCATTGGATGGACTCAAAGATCCAAAGGATCATGTTAAATTTTAGAAATAAAGTCTGCATACAATTTGGTCCATTGGATGTGGCAAAGATCCAATGGTGTCTCTTGAATCTAAAGAAGAAATGTGTGCTCACCTCTCCTCCATTGGATGGAACAAAAAAGGAATGGCTAGGATATAATTTTTTGAGTTTTGGGTCATTTCAAATTCCATCCATTGGATCCTTTGGCGATCTAATGGTTGTACTTCTTTCCTCTTCTCAGGCCATTCAATCATCGCCAAATCTGATAGAGGACAATGAATCCCGCCAGAGAACTGCGCTAGCCTTTTTGTCTTTTTATGCCATTCCACTCACTCTCTCACCTCATTTATTGCTTCCTATTTTGTCTTTTTTTGACAGACACACCCGCTTGAATCGTGACATCCATGAGGATCGCATCTAACGGATGAGAACGCCCATGACTGTGCACGCTTTTGAGGAACTTTTGTGCTCTTGTGACAGACACACAAGGCTCAATCGTAGGCGTCTCTGACATCTTATCCAAGTGACACAAATGCTCACGTGTTCATTTCAATTGAGCACAAGTTTTAGAGCAAATATTTTATTGCAAAAACCACTAGTGGTTATTTTTGGCCTTAATCCCGTTTTTGTTAATCTTAATCCCTAAAAATTAGGAATCCTTACAAGGCCCATGCAGGGTTCATGTTTTTCCCCTAATGTGAGTTTAGAAGTGTGTTTACCATCTCTTCATCTGAGATGTTGACTACAACATTCAGTAATTGATCTCGTAGATCTTAAATCTTCAAAACATGTGTCTGAACCGATTCACCAACTTTCATCCTTGTGGTGGCTAGTTGTCTCCTTAGATGAGCTTTTCTAGCAACGTTTTTGCTCTGATAGAGATTCTCTAACTCCAACCAAGCGTGATGAGAGGTTTTGCAAGACGTGATTTGGGGTATAATATGCCTCTTAACTCCCATAGCAATATATGAAAGTGCTAAAGCATCCCTTGAATCCCACCTAGATTGCTCTTCTGTAGAAAGTAATCTAGTAGTAATACGGACTCTTGATGATGAAAGAGTTTCTTCTTCTTCACTAACCTCCTGTTGAGCAAAAATAGGAAGAGTAGGTCTTCTAGAAGATGAAGCAACATCTTATCCGACTTGTCTTGGCCTTGGATAAGTGCCATTGAAAATATTCCATGAGTCCTTTGATACTAACAAATTCATCATCATAAAACTCCCATTGGATAATTAGACATGCCCTCAAGCTTGTCTTCATTCTCAAGTCTATAATCACTCATCTTATTAAGGGTGTATGTCAACTATGCTCTGATACTAAATGTTGGTATTTTAAGCTTTGATACCAAATGTTGGTATTGTAAGCTTTGATACCAACTGTTGGAATGGTAGTGGGTCACAACACCAATATATCATAGGTTTAAAAGATCTTCCAACAGATGAACCTTAACATACACACCTTAAGACTCAAAAATAGATGAGTAAGAGATAGAGAGAGAATACACAAGATTTCAAGTGTAATGGTAAGCTATGAGGCTCACCTAAAATAACTTATATATGATTGTCAAATAACAATGTGTGTATATGATATAAACTAACAATATCTATATCAAGGCAGAAATAGGAACTAGATACAAGAGATTGTGTGCCTAAGAGGTATGAAGAGTGTGTGTGTGAGAATATGGACAATATGAAAATTTTAGAATTGTTTTATAGCAAACCTAAATTCTGATCAACCTAAATAAAAAACGAGTGACTTAGCAAGTAAGAAAGGAAATAGACTTGCTACTCACAGTAAATCAACAAAGGATGTTGATGATAAGCTGGCAAAATCTCCTCCACATAATCATCGAGATGTAGACCACAACTCCTCCAAGTGTATGCAAACACTCCCTCCAAAAGGGCCTCCAAGATCTCCTCCTTGCTTGAGAAGATTGATCACCTCCAAGTTCCACTCTTGCTAGAGCTTCAACTCCTTGAGTAGATTGAGTGATGCTCAACAATGAGCCAAAGCTTTGTTCATTAAGCCTTGTAGGTAGCTTGAAAAGCATCTTCTACAAAAACAAAAGCAAAACAAAGCTCTACGATTGCTTTCAATCATGTCACGATCTTCCACAAAAGTTGCGCTTAAAAAAGTCTTCATGAAAATCTAAAAAACAAATCTCTTTGCTGCCACCAATGGGATTTGAACCCAGACGCGTTGTTAAGAAGGATGTTGTCCTATCCACCTCGCCTAATGTGGCTTCTTGAAGAGCTATTCTAATTATCATATGTTGGACTTATTGAGGATTTTTTGACAAGTTGTGGACATTGCTTCCAACACCTTTAGTACAAAGGGTTGTGGTAAAAGACTGACCAATAGCAAAATTAGGCAAAATGCATGTGACCCACACACATGCAAAAATCCTTGTGTAAGATGCCCTATAGTCAACCTCAAAACTAGAATTGGCCAAAATAGGTTGCTTCTTGCTCAACCAAGATATGCATGAGCTACTAAGCATGAAACAAAAACCATTGGTGAACACATGAATACCATACAAACCAACCCAATTTGCATCAAAAAATCATGTAAATATGGTAGTAATGATGCCCCTTTGGGATAAAGCAATCCAAGTAGCTAGGTACTATTCAAGTAGTGAATGATGCCGTTAACCACCTATGAATGCTTGACATGTGGGCAATGCATAAACTTGCTCATCAAAGAGACAACAAGCTGAATATCAGGCCACTTTATGCATAAGTAAATCAAACATCCAATAATTTGTTGATAGAGAAAAGAATCAAATGCATCTCCAAAATCATTAAAACACAATCATAAACCTGTTTCCATGGGAGTGATAATAGCCTTCGAATCTTCAAGGCCATAATGCTACAAAAAATGTCTCAATATATTATGTTTTAAAGAAATATATTCCCCTATCAACTTGCATAAATTGAATGCCCGAATGATGATGCAAATATCCCAAATCTAATATCTCAAAAGATAAGCCAATCATCCTTAAATTTGGTTGTATGCTTCTCCTTAGGACTAGTGAGTAGCATATCATCAATAAATACAACCATTATGAGAAGTATATCATATGCACACTTGACATTTGGACTGTTCTAAAATCTATGTGCTAACAAGTAGCCATGCATCTTTTCATACCAAGCACATGGTGCTTGCTTCAATCCATACAATGCCTTGTTCAAACTACATATGTCAATTTCATTACATTTTTGCATAAAACCAAAAGGTTAAAATACATACACTTCTTGATGTAAATCACCATCAGAAATGTAGATTTTTGGAGATAATGTATAGATCCTAGAGATAAGGTGGTCCTACTAGAAACCTTCTCTACACTTACCAATCTCACTTTAGAGATGCTTAGTTTGCTTCCTTAACTTCACAAAGTTGCATATTGAACCACCAAGTCCTTTGGAGCATCACTCGCAAATGTTTGCATCAAAACAGATAACTTCTATATGCGAGAAATGTGAAGAATCTTCTGTTTTGGGAAGAGAAGGTATCAATGTTATGCTCAGAGCTCACAAGCTCGTATGAATTGACCGGAGAGCTTTTGCACAAATCTATTTGAAGTGTATAGCTAACTAAAGCAAGTTATTTAATGAATTTAACTACATCATACAAAGAGAAATGAATTTAGCAAGTCAAGGGGGTCACCTCGAATTTTCAAGATCTCAAAGATATGCAAACAAAGTCACCTTCGTAGCTTCATATCTTAGGATCTACTGAATCAAACTTGATGAAGAGAAATGGATTTCCCAAGTTCACTGTAATGGTGAAGATGCTGGAGTAGACAATAGACATAGATTTAATCAAAGAAATTATCAAAGTATGAATGCTATTATACATATGATATAGAGGGAGTTTAGTGGACTACTAATAGATGAAGTGAGCTGAATGTATGCTCAATGATATATCTTGAATCCTCTTAGAAGTGCTCTTCTGTCCTGTGACTAAAATTGTGTGTATTTATACACATTGTTTGAATTCAAATTTTGAATCTTCTCACCTAAAAGTGATCCTAGACTTTAGGGATGGAATTAATTTGATTCTTCCAACTAAATGAGTCATGGTTTTAGCCTCCTACCTTCACGTGATTCTTTCTTCTCTTTGACATTTACCTTTATCCAAGATAAATATAATGAAATTGGCAAGCATAAGTTCATATGTAGGTCTTTATGTGAGGAGAAAAATATATGTGTAGTCCTTAATCCTTATCACAACTCTTAGCCTTTCTAAATGTCCCAACACCCCCCCCCCTCAAGCCTAGGATGCTTGAGTCTTCAATCCATCAAGATTTTCTATAATCCAATCATTGATTTGAGTCTGTTTAATTTGATCCCATCCAAGGCCTTTGTCATCATATCTACATATTGTTGATGAGTTGACATATATGAGAGCTGAATCTCTTTGCTCATAATCGTCTTTCTGACATAATGATAATGAACTCCTATATGTTTAGTCCTGACATTATAGATTGGGTTAGCAACAAGATGTAATGAACTAAGATTATCTCCAAATATATGTAGAGTGGAAGTATTCAACCCGAAATCAAAATATAGAGTTCTAATCCACATGGCTTCATGCATAGCATTTGCAAGTCCTCTATACTCAGCTTCTGTTGATGAAAGAGCGATTGTGTGTTGCTTCTTTAAAGACCATGAGATCAATTTTGTACCTACAAACGTAAGGTATCCAGAGGTGCTTCTCCTATCATTTTTAGATCTTGCCCAATTTGCATTAGAGAAGAGTTTAACATCTATATGAGATGTTTAAGGATAGTATAGTCCTTCATTGATTGCACTCTTCAAATTTTTTAGAATCCTCTTGGCTACTTCCATGTGAGGCTTCCTTGGAGTATGCATGAATTGACTCAACACACTTACTCCATAACAAATATCTACTCTAGTTAATGAAGCATAATTTAGGCTTCCAACCAGGCTCTAATAGCTAGTTAAATCTTCAATTAGCTCACCTTCATGAGTAATTAACTTCAAATTTACCTCCATGGGAGTACTTGCAACCTTTGTATTCTCCATTTTGAATTTAGAGAGCATATCTGTAATGAATTTCCTTTGTGTGAGGAACATACCTTTCTCTATATATACTACTTTCAAGCCTAGGAAGTATGTGAGTAAACCAAGATCCCTAATCTTGAACTCTTCCTTCATTTGAACTTTAATCTTTTTTATTTCTTCTACATCATTTCCTATAATGATTATATCATCAACATATACACATAGGTATATGACCTCTGAATGATTCCTCTTAATGAAGAGGGAAGGATCTGCCTTGCTTACATTGAAACCTTTATCTTGTAGGTAAGTAGCAAGTCTTTGATTCCAAGTTCTAGGAGCTTGCTTCAAGCCATACAGAGCTTTCCTCAACCTGCACACATGTTCAAGGTATGATTGATCTTCAAAACCAGGAGATTGAGCTATATATAACTCTTTTGATATCCAACCATTTAAGAAGGCATTTTTAACATCCATTTGATATATCTTCCAATTCTTGGGAAGATGCAACACTCATGAGTACCCTAATAGTAGGCATTATTGCAATAGGTAGAAATGTTTCTTAATAATCAATACCTTGAGTTTGTGCAAACCCCTTGGCAACAAGCCTTGCTTTGTACCTATTAATTGAACCATCAAAATTCTTCTTTATTTTATATATTCACCTTGAACCAATGACCTTCATAGATGGAGTCTTGGGTACCAATTCCCAAGTCTCATTCTCTTGTAAAGCTTTTATTTCTTTTTGCATGGCAATTCTTCACTCTGGCTTTTCCTTGGCTTCTTCATAGGGTAGAGGGTTCTTTAGAGTTGATTACTCTACTATATATATTGAATGTTTAGTCACCAAAGAAAAATCATATCCATACCTTTCTAGTTTCCTTTTCTCTCTAGTAGACCTTCTTATAGTCTGTTGAAATGATTCTGTCACATCTCTCAACTCCTATACTTTGGCTTTGCCTTTAGAGTTCCAATAATTGATTTCCCTTCTTAGAGTCTTCTGATCATCATCAAAATCACTTGATGCTTCAAGTGTAAGCTCATTCTTCTTTAATAATGTTGGAATACTTCCTCTAGATCATAGGGAACTTTGATTTTTGGAAAGCCTTCCTCTAGATCATAGCGAAGTTTGATTTTCTTGCAATCATCTTCAAACTAAGATTTGTTTTCATCAAACACAACATCTCTAGTTATAATAAAGCCTTTCTTTCTTGGATTGTATAGCCTATAAACTTTCTGGTTAAGGTCATAGCCAATCAAGATGCATTTCTCTATCTTTGGATCCAATTTGCCTTTGATTTGTGAAGGTATGTGTGCATATGCTATGCATGCAAACATTCTGCAGTGATCAAGGCTAGGTCTTCTTCCATTCCATGCTTCATATGATGTCATGCCATCCAATGCTTTTGATGGGAGTCTATTGATTAATTATGGTCTATGGATACAACCTCTGCCTAAAAGTAGTTGGGTAATTTCTTTTCATTTAGCATTGACCTTGTTGCCTCCACAATTTCTTTATTTCTCTGGATACAACCTCGGCCTAAAAGTAGTTGGATAATTTCTTTTCATTTAGCATTGACCTTGCAGCCTCCACAATTTCTCTGCCACTCCATTTTGTTCTGGTGTATACCTGGTAGTGATTTCTCTCTTAATTCCTCTCTCTTGGAGATATGAATCAAAGTAATGGGAAAAGTATTCTACCCCTCCATCTGACCTTAGTCTCTTCAAATTTTTACTTGTTTTATTTGTTGTGATATCAAGCTCAACATGTGATGATCCAGGATGACACGTATCATTTTTTGGTTTCTCTCACATGTATAGTGGTCACACCGGATATGTCAAGGATACTTCATTGAGCTATACTAGATTCATCTACCGAGAGTGATGGCGCATTTGTTTCTTACCAGCTCACTCATTTGCAGACATTAGGTTTTTTCCTTATGTACTGGTCTTTATATATTGCACTTGTTATATTCTTGTTTTTAGGTCATTCTTGTACATTCCTTTTTATGTAATAGAAGAAGAAGAAGAAGAAGAAGAAGAAAAAGATCATTCCTCCTTGCCTCAATCTGAGTGTGTGCTTCTCTTTGATTGTGAGAGTGTGTGTGTGAGCGCTCTTCATTATCTCCTTCCTCGTGACATGGTATCAGAGCCAGTGTGGTTGTAGAGAGCTCATGGAGAAGGCCAACGGTGAAGAGTATGCGAGATGGCATGGAGAAACTGTGATTCACAAATAACCTCAGATTGCTACGAAAACTGGCGTGAAGGTAGATGACCTCAAAATATTTTCATGAGTTATCGCTTTATGGTCACTCATTTTTGTTAGATGGAAGTTTCGGCAACAGTCATATATTCCAGATCCAAAATTTCAAGCGATTTTGTGTATTGTTGATACACAAAAATTGTGTTTTTTTGACATGTAATAGTGCAACACTGTTCAAGAAGAACTGCTGCTTGTAGTGTTTTGCAGTGTTGTAAATTGCTACAAGAAATGGCAAATGTAGATGGAATGAGTCAGCTTATGAGCGATAAGCTGGACAAGAATAACTTCCATGCCTAGAGATTCAAAATGATGAGTTTCTTGATGGGAAAAGGCTACTGGAAGTACATCAAAGGAGAGAAAGGAAATGCTCTGCAATTACCAGAGAGGAATTGGACTACAGAATAGTTAAGAGCATATGAGGAATGGAATCAAGGAGCACGAAAGGTAATGTATTGACTATCGGTTAGCATATAGGATAGCATGATTGGGCACATACAGGATGCCAAGGCTCCGAAAGAGGCTTGGAACAGTTTGCTCACATTGTATGAGACCAATGTTGGTGCATTTTGCCCAAGCCTACATGCTTGATATGCTTGATATTATCCTCATTTGTAAGTCACATGAGTAGTCATGTGAACACCTCTTGTAAAAGAGTACATTTTATCTCTTGTAAATGGAAAAAGAAAAAAGTAAAAGGATGGCTTACCTCATCCATGATGTAAAAGCAAATTCGTGGCTCCAACTACCAAAATCACGAATTTTTGAGCTGAGGGAATCGCTCCTAACTTTGGGGATCACTTTTAGGTGGAGCCATTTGAATTCGAATTCAAAACTCCCTCCAAGAATAGCTATAAAAGGAGCAAGAAGGAAGAGGCGATTAGCAAGCCTTGTACGTGACCACTTCATGTCATTTTGTAGAGATTGAAGAGCTTACTCCATAGCTCTATCATTCTACTCCCATTGTGCAAAGATTCATTGCCAATGTGGTTGTAATCATATGTGAATCTATACATTTATTATCATCTACCTCTCTGTTTTGTTCTCTGCTATACTCACTCAGAGCAGTAACTTCAGAAGGTCATATCTCGAGTTTTACTGAACCTTTTTCAGTGTTTTAAAGTGCGTTGGATAGCTCTCACTGTCTAGTTTTTACTATAAATTTTCAAGGTCATTGGATTTATAATTTTGGAGATATTTGCATTTTACTGCTTACTGGTCTATCTCTGCAGAGCCCCGAGAATTGTGGGAATGTTCCAGAACTTGATGAAACTTGTTCTCAGTGCTCAGTCCATCATTTGAAGTGTTTTAACTTGGAATAGGAAGCTTGCTAAGTCTATTTGCTATGCCCAAAAGGAATTTTTCTAATTCCTTCCAGGTTGAGAGCACTGTTCATTTTTTCCAGCAGGTGTATGTCCAAAAATAGCAAGTTTTGGGAGCTAGTCATTTCGCAACTAGCCTGTCTTGACTTAAACTTTTGGGATACATGTTCCAAAGTACTTGGCTGATATTTTGGTGGATTTAGGAAGCTCAAAGGGTCTACTAATCAACTCTGAAGTCTCAGTTGGCTGGTGTGAAGCTGGTTGTAGCGGCACCTACTCATCTTTGGATTGCATCCACCATCTCTCTTCATAACCAATACAAAGGCATGGAAATTGCAACTCAAGAACGAGCTCCATACATTGGAAAAGAAGAGCATGTGGGTAAGTGACTACACCATGAAAATCAAAAGCATATGTGAGTCACTTGCATCTATTGGTGTGAATGTAGATGATGATGATGATAAGGTGGAAGTGTGCCTTCGTGGTTTAGGAGCTGCATATAAGTAGTTCAGAACTTCTATACAGACCAGGGAAAATATTCCAAATTTTGATGATCTAGTATCTATGTTGATTATTGAAGAAAAGAATCTTGGTGAGGATTCAAACTCCCAAGGAAAATCTAGTTCTAAGCGGGTATTCTACTCTAGTAAAGGAAGAGGCAGAGGTAGAGGTTTCGGAAGTGGAAGAGGAAATAGTAACCAAGACCAAAGTCAACAAGAGAATCATGCAGGAGGAAGAGGACAGTTTCAAGCTAGGGGGAACCAAAGAGGTCGCAAAAATTTGCAAAGAAATGATTCAAGTAATGATAGTAAAGGATGTTGGAATTGTGGTAAACATGGACACTTTGAACGTGATTGCAGGTTGAAGAATCAAAGTAACAAAAGGTAGCAAAACAACTATGCGTCCACAAGTGCAGATGATTCTAAGAAGTTGTTCATGGTTCAACATGACATGATGAATATAATGTCTACTGGTGTTTCAAAATCGAATGATAATGTCTGGTATGTTGATTTAGGTGCTTCAAATAACATGACCAATCATGTGGAATGGTTTAGTACTTTGCAAAAATTGCAAGCTCCTGGTTATGTTGAAATAGGTGATGACACATCACACCCTACCAAGCATATAGGAAATATAGCACTATCTATGGAGGATGGGAAGGTAAAACACCTTGCTGATGTGTTGCATGTTCCAAATATAACAAAGAATCTGGTTTCTGATGGATAAATGGTTGACTAGACAAGTCAAGTTCAATAGTGATGGGTTATATGTAGAAGAATACAAACGGGATGGAAGATTGATTGCCAAAGGAAACAAAGTCGATAGGATGTTCACCTTAAATGTGAAAATTCGTGAAATGAATACAACCACGTTTGGAAACTGTACAAGAGTTATTGCTGATATAGAGATCTGGCACAAACAGGTTGGACATGCAAACTTGCAAAGGCTGAAATTGATGTAATCAAAGGAGATTTTCCATGGACTACCAAAGTTCAAGGTTTCAGAGATGCAAAACGTATGTGTAGCATGTCAATCTAGTAAACATTCAAGATCATCATTTCTGCATGACAAGTATGTTAGTGAGAATGTGCTAGAAATAGTACATACAAATGTTTGGGGTCCTGCAAAGACCACATCTATGGGTGGTTGTAGGTTTTATATTACTTTCATTGATGAACATACACGAAAACTGTGGGTATATTTCATGAAAGAGAAGAGTGAGGTGTTCACCCACTTCCAAAATTTTAAAGCTATGGTGGAAAAGCAGAGAGGGAATTATATTCAAACATTAAGCTTTGATGGAGGAGGTGAATAAATGTCAAATGAGTTCAGCAACTTTCTTAAAAGCCATGGAATTTAACACCAGTTTTCATGCAGGTACACACCACAACAAAATGGTGTTGTTGAACATAGAAATAGATATATTGCAAAAATAGCAAGAGCCTTGATGGCTGAGAAGAATATGCCTCATTGTTATTGAGCAGAAGCTGTGCATATGGCTGTATACATCATGAAGAGAACTCCAACTGTTTTGTACATCAAGTTACACCTGAAGAGAAGTTCACAGATAAAAAGCCAAACTTATCACATTTGAAAGTTTTTGGCTGTATTGCATATGTACATGTTCCAGATGCGCTGAGGACGAAGCTTGATCCAAAAGCAAAAAAATGTGTCTTCATTGGATACTCCCTTGAGCAAAAGGGATATAAATGTTATAACCCACTCAGACGACAGGTGAAGGTGAGCAGAGATGTGGTATTTGATGAAATTTCAAGCTTCTATGCAGATTGCAAAGAAGAACTAAATCTTGAACCAAATGACAAAGAAGATACTGAAAAATCAAGTGCAAAATCTTACGTTTTGAGTGGACCGGATGCATCACCAAGCAATAGTTCCAACTCAAATCCATGGAGTGGAAGATTGCATGGAAATTTCAGTCCAACGAATTCATCAAATACATCCAAGAAAGGTAAAGAAAAGCTTTTTGTTGGTAGTAAAACATGTGCAGGTTTTGAAGACGTTGATGGAGATTCAAGTGGGTCAGAAAAGAGTCTTGATGAGGAACTTGGATTTCCCTCTGTGAAGACTCTAAGAGTAAGAAAAGCACATGAAAATGATACAAGAAGAAGTGAATCAGGACTAAGAAGATTTGTGAGGATGCGAAATTCAGTGCAACAATTGACGTATGACATTTATATGGCTCCTCATTGTGCCTACATGACAAAGGTAATACAAGATGTTGAACCCTCCTTTTTTGAAAATGCAATTGGAAATGCAGATTGGGAAAAAGCTATGGATGAGGAGATGGCTGCGCTTTATGGAAATGATACATGGAAGCTAGTTCCATTATCGCAATGGAAGAAACCCGTATATGGATGCCACAAAGGCAATATGCCTTGACTATGCTGCAAAAGTATGGTATGGCTGATTGTAAGCGAATTTCTATGCCATTAGATCAGAGTTTGAAGTTAGATACTACATCAGGTGAACCATTGGAAAATGCTACTATGTACAGGAAACTTGTTGGAAGTTTATATATCTCACACTTACAAGGCTTGATCTTAGCTACACCATTGGAATTGAAACTCAATTTATGCAGGTTCCCAAGAAACCACATTTAGATGCTCTGAGGCACACTCTACATTATGTGAGTGCTACTTTGGATTATGCATTGCTTTATGAAGTTGGTGTAGATTTGCAGGTTCATGGATACACCAATGCAGATTGGACTCATAGCATTCCAGATAGAAGATCTACTAGTGGCTTTCTATTCTCACTTGGGAGTGCAGCTATTACATGGAGCAGTAAGAAGCAGCCCACTGTTGCTTTCTCAATTACAAAGGCTGAGTATAGAGATGCTACAATGGAAGCATGTGAGGCATCATGACTAGAGATGCTACTTGCAAATTTAGGTGTGGAAGTGCAAAAGCCTATCACCATCTATTGTGATAATCTTAGTATCATATAGTTAGCACGGAACCTTGTTTTTCATGCTAGAACAAAGCATATCGAGTTACTTTATCACTTGATCAGAGAGAAGGTATTAGCAGGTGATATTGATCTTGTTTATGTGAGAACAGACAAGCACGTTGCTGATCTTTTCACTAAAGCACTTGGAGTAGAGAAGCTAAAGCAATTTTGAAAGATTCTTGGACTAGAGGACATGATGTTGAGCTTGAGGGGGAGTGTTGAGATATCAAGCTCAACATGTGATGATCCAGGATGACACGTATCAGTTTTTCATTTCTCTGACATGTATAGTGGTCACACCGGTATATGTCAGGGATACTTCATTGAGCTATCCTAGATTCATCTATCGAGAGTGATGACACATTTGTTTCTGCCTGCCACTTCCAGTTGTGAGGCTGAGTATAGGGCAGATTTCACAGCGACTGTTGAGTGTGTGTGGCTCAGACGCCTTATGGCTGATTTGGGTGTTGGCCAGTCTTCTGCCACCACCATCTTCACTGACAGTCAGAGCGCATTGGCAGTTGCGAGGAACCCTGTGTTCCATGCTCGCACTAAGCACATTGAGGTGCATTATCACTATGTCAGGGAGAGGTTCTCTACTGGGGAGATCAGCTTGGCATATGTGCCCACGCAGGAGAACATTGCAGACCTTTTCACGAAGGCTCTGCCTAGGGAGAAGTTTGAAGCTTTCCGCAAAGCTTTGGGCTTACTTCCTTTTGTGGAGTGATTTCCACATAGCTTGGCACTTCCTTATACATGAGTGCCAACTCCTTGTTCACCGCATCACTCCCAGGGGGGATTTGTTGATATATTTAGGTAGTGATGTGTGTGAACACTCTACGACCGTCGGGGCACTTTTTTCCCTCTTTAGGAGGTTTTTTTCCCCGGCTTGTATATACGCCTATTGCCCTAATGGGCTACTTATCTTTGTACATTCTCTAGTAATACATTCAGTATTGTGTGTTTGTGCTCCAAGCTTCTTCTTCTTCCTTGTGATGTTCACGTGCTTCCGCAGATGTCTATCTCCAACAGGAATAAGGTTACCTTTACTTTGAATGATGTTCCTTTCGTTTTCCTTGATGTCTTATGGCCTCCTTCTCAAGCTTTGCTCTCAAGCTTTCACCTTTTGTATCTTCAAATGTTGAATTCTTTATAACTGCAGCAGTCGGGGTCCTCCTTTCTTCAATTTTGATACTTCTTGCTCTGATACCACTGATGGAGAGTGTTAATCTCCAAAAGAACAAGCTATTCTTGAAGTTAGAGCACCTCTATATCAAGAGTAACTCAAAATCTTCACCAATTTGGAGGATCAATACTCAATTTCCAAAATTTTGAACAAACCGTGAAGAAGGTGACTACACAGAAAGTCTGTTGCACATAACTCACTCATTGACTTATCAAATGTGTAACATTTTTTTTTTAACTTTGCACAAGGTGTCGCCTATAGTTTTCACACCTCCTTCAATTTAAATCATTCCAAAAGACTCAGTAGATCTTGAGAAACAATCTTAACAAATCGCCTATGTCTAAAACTATAGTTCTTTACAGTCGACTTTGACACTTGTAACTTCTTAAGCTTGGTTCTCTCAAACTAGAAGCCTTTTAATCAAATGCTTTTAGTCATAAGTAGCTTACCTTCCAAATTAAAGAATGAGTGCTTTCTTTCTTAGAACTTTACACTATGGAAGGAGAAGTGACCAAAACTTTAGCATCGAATTTTGTGCCTCCTACAACATCACTTCTTTACATTTATACATGTAAATGTTCCTACACTCAATTCTCTCAGCCTGATCACAATTAGAAGCTGAAACTTTGTATAGAGATCAATCAACTATAGACTTAGAGTTTTACAAAAGCATTTTATGAAAGACTCAACACAGAAGGAGAACACTCAAGAATATCAGGCGCAACTTTTCTTCATTTCTGGAAAACTTTACATCTGAGTGATGAGAGAGATCTTACTCACTTCTAAAGTGTCTATTGACTCATACAACTTCTACTTTCTCTATTCACATGCTCTCTCATATTTTCCCCGACATTTTTACTTGTATATACAGGCAAATATGTACAAGCTCATAAATATATAAAAGTAGAAGTGAACTATCTCTGAATTAATGTACATATGTATACATATCTTCATTCTCTGAACATATACGTTCTCCATGTTTCATGACTTGATCTTTTCTTCAGTCCTTGACTTCAAAACTTCATCAAAACTTCAATTGTTGATTGCCTTGCACCAACAAGTAGTTGGGAAAATGATCTTACCAACTCCCATAATAGGATAAGAGCAGTTGTTTGCACATGTAACAGTATTCCCTGTAGGGGCAGGCTCAAGTAAGGAGAAGAAACTACGCTACAAGATAATATGTTTGGTTGCCCCACTATCAAATTACTAAACGTCTGAGTCTACTACAGACATGCATTGCTCATGAGAAGATGGGTCGAAACTACAAACAATAGTAAACGCCCATTCTTCATCTTGCACAAGATTAGCAGACTCTGTTTTCGGTGTACTCCAGAACAACCATTCCAGCCTCTTCTTTCTTTGCCTCTTTAGCAACCAGTTTTGGACAGCTCTTAATGACATGATCATTTGCTTTACAGTATTTGTAAAACAATTTCTAATTTTCTGATATCTTCTCATCTTTGTCTTCCTTCCTTGATTGTGCAAGATTAGCAGATTTCTGCTTACTCGTAGAAGAAATCCATTTTCCTTTGCCCCTTTGACTAGCCAGGAAATCTTGATCTGCAACACATAATAGAAATGTTCTGCTTAGACTGATCTTCTTGCAATAGAATAGAAACACACTCTTCAAATGTTAAGGCATTTGGATCGCCTTTCATCATCAAACAAAGAGTAGAAGCAAAACTCTGATATGAGTTGGGAAGAACATTCAAAATAGTTTGCACAAGTGAACTATCAGGAAGGACTTCATTAGCAAAAATCAATTGTTCCTTCAAATCCTTGATCTTTTTCAAAAAACTATCCATATAATCACCTTCATTCATGTGGTCACTCTCCAACTGTTTTCAAAGGTAAGCAACACATCTTATTCCTTGCTTGGTACAATGTGGTAAGTGTATCCCAAGCATCCTTATTTGTTCTACAAGAGCGAATGTGAGGAATAATGGCACCTTTGATAGAACAAGCTATCAATGCATGTACTTGAGCATCTCTTCCATCTCAACGAATTTCATCTGCAGTAGGTGTAATAGGAACAATAACACAAACACGAATCTACAAAATATCACTATCTTCGACACCATATGCATCAACTTCAGTACCAGTATTCACAGGTGTAACAGGACATCTTTCAACACCCTGCACAATGTTCCACACTCCTTTTGCAACCAATTCATGTCGCATCATATAAGCCCAAAACGGATAATTGGTACCATCCAACTTATCCACAATAGCCAACATATGGAATACATCATTGCTTTCATCCATGGCCACTGACTAAAAGACCTTGATGCAAAAAAAAATGATTGTATCTGAAAAAGTTGAACAAAATTACCCAAACAAGTTCTGCTAGACCCGTAGTAGACTTCAAGACGCTTATACTAGCAACCCCAAAATGGTATATATCTTTGGCACAAAAAGACAAAATAGCCCGCACAAGCACTATGATAGTGCATTTGGAGGCCTTAACGAGCGTAGATCGTGATTTTGACACCACATAGCAAAGATGTTTTGATCCTTGTAACACCCTGAGTATGCTCACCAAATTTTGTGTACACACACATATACACATGCACATACCTACATATACACATATACATGCACATACACACATATACACATAGAGTTACACATATACATGCACATACATATACACACACATACACATGCACATGCACATACTCATACACACATATACACTTACACATGCACATGCACATACATACATATACACACACATACACATGCACATACATACATATACACACACATACATATACACTTAGGTATACACATATGAATTAATTATATAATTAAAGTATTAAAACACATATATACACATGCACACACACATGCACATACCTACATATACACATATACATGCACATACACACATATACACATAGAGTTACACATATACATGCACATACATATACACACACATACACATGCACATGCACATGCACATACTCATACACACATATACACTTCCACATGCACATGCACATACATACATATACACACACATACACATGCACATACATACATATACACACACATACATATACACTTAGGTACACACATATGAATGGATTATATAATTAAAGTATTAAAACACATATACACATGCACATACCTACATATACACATATACATGCACATACACACATATACACATAGAGTTACACACATACATGCACATACATATACACACACATACACATGCACATGCACATACTCATACACACATATACACTTACACATGCACATGCACATACATACATATACACACACATACACATGCACATACATACATATACACACACATACATATACACTTAGGTACACACATATGAATGAATTATATAATTAAAGTATTAAAACACATATACACATGCAGACACATGCACATACCTACATATACACATATACATGCACATACACACATATACACATAGAGTTACACATATACATGCACATACATATACACACACATACACATGCACATGCACATACTCATACACACATATACACTTACACATGCACATGCACATACATACATATGCACACACATACACATGCACATACATACATATACACACACATACATATACACTTAGGTACACACATATGAATGAATTATATAAATAAAGTATTAAAACACATGCTTAATATAAACACCTGATCATCCTCATCCTCATCGTCATGATCACCCTGTGATGATCGACATCGTCCCTCTTGTGTCTGACTCTCCACCTCATCCATATCTGTCTCTCCATAATACTCCTGTATTACATATAACAAACATAAATAAATAAAACAATTAAACCATTCATAAAAATAAAATAATTATACAAAATTTAATAATACTCACAAAGGCATGAGGATGATCTTGCATATACTCACTCAAACGCCGATATCCAAAATGTGTAGCATACTCAATCTCATGTTTCGTAGGATAATATCGGCCATAATCCTTCCGCTGCATTGAAACAAATAAAAAAGATTAGTTGCTTGCATTTTAACTAAAATAAAAAATATACTCACAATAACACATATACTTACAAATGTAGCTACAAAACCATTATGGCCCATTTGGCCTAGGTGCGATGTGTGGCCTGAGTCCACTCTCTTCTTTGCAGCAGCCTGTTTATTTAAGAAAAAGATACATAAATTAAATGTAAAAAATTACTAAAATATATAAAAATTATAAATATAAACTATTAATTTGTGTACCTTCTGCTGAGGAAATGACTCCTAAAGACGTAGCTATCTATGAAAAAACTGCCACGTCTCAGGTGGTATGTTAGATCGCCTCTTATTTTTTTCTACCATACAACATCTCCTGTTAATTTAATCTCAAACAGAAAAAAATATTAGAATACATACACATATATACACACACATACACATACACATACCCACATACACATATACATGCAAACATATATGCATACATATATGTATACATATACACATATACATACATATAACATAAACACACATATACATATCCACATATATACGTACACACACATGCATGTATATACACTCATTCATACAAAATACATGCATTTATCCCACAATAATGTGTAGTTGTGTATATGTGAATATGTGTGTATGTGTAAATGTGTATATGTGAATATGTGTGTATGTGTAAATATGTATACGTGAATTTTTTGTGTATGTAGATAATCAGATTATTAATATCAAATACCATTATTTGTAGATTCTGATCAATCAGATGGAACTCCACCACCGTCTCCTCATCGTGCAACGATTATATACTGTAAGTATATCAAACATAATCTATCTATCTATCTATCTATCTATCTACATAACTCTTTTTTTTTGTTTCTTATTATGTGCAGATTCTGATCAATTAGAGGGTACTCCATGCAACGACTTCACATGTGTCCTCCTACCAATGCAACGACTTCACATGTGTCCTCCGATAGGAATTATGATGAATTTTACTATCAAGAGCATATTATATGTTGGTGTAACTTGTTATGGCACGTATCAAAGACCACGATTGGAATGTATTGAACATGAGGCAGAATATGGTACTTTTGAGCATGCACCATCACCTGGTCAACGTGATAATGCTTGGGTATTATTTTTTATATATATTAATGTCATTAATTTATTTAAAAACCATATACAAAATCAAATTACTGTTGATATATAGGAATACTTGCTCGATGATGATGATGATAATTTTTCTCATAATGTTAATATACCTCGTACACATCATGGACTTGTTGTTCATCAATTACAATCAGAGGTTTCTAGAAATCCTCTACCTCCTGGTTTAGGGACTGAAACAGCTGGAGATTATCCATTGCCAGCTTGTGATCGTTCTTTAGTACAAACATATGATAGAAGAAGATATGGAGGATGGAATAGAGGACCACTTCCTTTAGATGGAGAGGTTTTCAACTTTTGGGGTAATTGCTATATGATTGCTCCATCCACTATACTAATGCTGGTCGTGGTCTCTTTATTGTAAAGGATTTGTATGTGCCTCCGAACTCTGAAGTCACTCTTATGTCATTTTGTGGTCCTATATATGGATGCGGAGATTGGCATTGACTTTCACGTTATCTTCAAAGCATGAGTACTTATGGAATATGCTTGAACGCAGCATCCCTTACTAGTAGAAGGATTTTACATGCAGAAAATGAAAGATTATATATTCATGGAAGACCTTACACACATGGAAATATAGCAGGTTTAATAAATAGTAGTCGAGGGTTACATAATAGTTCAAGGACTAATTGCACATTTGAGGAGCGTGAAAATAGTCATGAATCACCAGACATGAGTAGAGATGTATCAAGATACATAGTTGTCAATGCTATTACTACATTACATGTCGGTGATGAACTATTAGTGAATTATAGATGGCATAGACCTCCAAGAGCACCTTTTAGCTAGAGAGAATAAAATTTTTCTATCCATATTTAATAATTTATGTACTTAATTTTATATTTAAAGTTTACTTTTTATTCATTTAGGGAATACTAATGAATTTTATTTATTTGTGTAGATTCCAACGTATGACATTGATGATATTCCTCCACAGCATTCACAATTTCCAGTAAGACCTCATTTATCAGAAGCTTCTATGAGGAGGCTACACAAAAGTAATCCTATGGAATATGCAAGGTTGAAAGATCTATATTCAAAAGACAATAAAGTATAAGATTTATGTGACAATGATGAAGATGATGGCATTGCAGATTTTATTGAGGATTGGTATCAAAATGACAGTGAGAGCATTGATATTTCTAAAAATGAGAAATATCTTCGAGAGGAATGTCTAAAGCATGTATATGAAGGAAGTCGTTTGACACGACTAAGTGCGAGCTTACTTATTCTCAATCTTCAAAGTCATTTTGGATGGAGTAATACACTGTTAAGGTATAATTTTCAATTTTCTATCTATTTATATATATATATGCATAAAAATATATATATATAAATACATGCATATATAAACATACACATAATATACATGAATGCATACACACATATAAACATACACACACATATAAACATACGCACATATGAACTTGAATTGAATGGACACTTTTTGCCCACGCATCTTTTAAAACTATTAATGCATCTTTCAAAATATTTGCGAAAAATTTGATTGTTTCGATGGCAGGATACGATTGTTTGTTTTGGAGGATATGAAGTATGTACCTTCATTGAATGATTTGTCGATTCTATCATATGTTCAGTTTGAAAGTGTGAGAAGCAGATTTATAATTGCTATTCAAAGAATTTGGCACTGTTTATAGGCCATACAATGGTGACCTAGATGAATCGCATGCACAGAGGTTACTCAAGGTAGAGCAACCTGATTATAATGGACTAGTTCCAGCACGATTCCTGGGGTATGCAATAAACCTCTTGCATGTCAATGATGAGCATCTGAACTTTAGGATACAAAGTGGAAATCATGGTGGCTTGAGAGGATCACTTTTATACAGCTTGTTCAAAGAACTTTAGTGTCATAAACACTAAAGTTCTTTGAACAAGCTGTATAAAAGTGATCCTCTCAAGCCACCATGATTTCCACTTTGTATCCTAAAGTTCAGATGCTCATCATTGACATGCAAGAGGTTTACTGCATACCCCAGGAATCCTGCTGCCACTAGTCCATTACAATCAGGTTGCTCTATCTTGAGTAACCTCTGTGAATGTGATTCATCCAGATCACCATCGTATGGCCTATAAACAGTGCCAAATTCTTTGAATAGCAATTATAAACCCACTTCTCACACTTTCAAACTGAACATATGATAGAATCGACAAATCATTCAATGAAGGTACATAATTCATATCCTTCAAAACCAACAATCGTATCCTGCCATCCAAAACAATCAAATGTTTCACGAATATTTTGAAAGATGCACATAAGCATACGCATATATAAAATTATATGCATATATATATATATATATATATATATATATATATATATATATATATATATATATATATATATATATATATATATATATATATATATATATATATATATATATATATTTATTTATTTATTTATTTATTTATTTATTTACTTTTTTTAATATATCTTTTTTTGATGAACTTATAGGTTATTATCTGAAAAGTTTTTACCAAGTCAGAATATTCTTCCTACCTCACATGATGAAATGAAGAAGATAATCAACAATCTTGGTATAGATTATCAATGTATACATGCATGTCCTAACGATTGTATTTTATATAGAGGTGAATATGCAGACTCTTTGACATGTCCCAAATGTCAATCTCCTTGATATAAGGGCGAAGAAGGTAAAATCCAAAAAAGGTATTGAGACATTTTCCATTGGCTCCACGGATTAGACATATGTTTCAAAGCCCCGAATTATCAAAGCTTTTGACTTGGGAACATGATCACAAAAGTACTGATGGAATAATCAAAATTCCTCATGATAGTGTTGCTTTTCAGCATATTGATTCTACATGGCCTGAATTTTCACAAAATCCATAGAATCTAAAGTTAGGAGTTGCATTAGATGGGATTAATCCATTCTCCATGAAATCTAGTAAATGGTCAACATGGCCAGTGGTAGTCATAAACTACAATCCTCCACCATATCTTAGCATTAAAAGGAACATTTAATGCTTTTAATTTTAATCCTAGGCAAAAGACAAGTTAAATATATGAATATATATCTTGCTCCTCTCATTGACGATCTCCAAGAGTTATGGAGAGGTATTTATGTCATTGATGTATCGAAAAGCATCAATGAAAGACATATTACGGTTCGTGGTATTGTGACTTGGACTATTCACGATTTTCCAGGATATGGTGTTTGTTTAGGTATTGATGTAATTTTTTTTTCAATATGCATGTAAATAAATATGATTTAATCTAATTATATTGTTATCATTTTCATGATGCAAGAATATCTACTAAGGGTTATAAAGCTTTTCCATATTGTGGTGATTGGTTGAGATCAATCTATAGTAAAAATCTCAACAAAAATATTTATCTTCGACATCAACGATTCTTGTCTGATGATCATCCATTAAGATCTAAAAGAGAAGCAATACATTTTAATGGAAAGCTTGAAACAGGTCAGTGTCCAAAACCTATGATGCCTATGGATTGGTATAAAAATTGGACAGATGGACCTCTGATAAATCCAGAATCAGAAATCTTCAGTGATGATTCAGATAATGGGTATGTGAAGAGAGGTAAAGGAAAATTGGCACTCACAGAGAACATATCAATATGGTACTCTTTGGAGTATTGGAAAGAGTTAAAAGTATGTCATCTTCTTGATCCTATGCATATATTCAAAAATATTGGTTATTCACTATGGCAGCATCTTCTTGGCCTAAAAAATACCATAGCATCAAGGAATGATTTGAAAGATAAAAAATCCAAACCAAAGTTATGGCAAGTTTTTGATAGACATCGACAAGAAACGACTTATGCACGTGCTCCTTGGGTACATACAACAAAAGAGATACAGACTATCAACAATAGAATTCAATTGATTAAGACTCCTACAGGATATGGAGCATCTTTTCAAAACATGTTTACTATGGATGATAAGAGCTTATCTGGGTTAAAGACCCATGACTCGCATAACGTTTTGAAACATATTTTACATTTGGTTATCGATGGATGTACAACGAAAGGAGTATGAGATGTGATCTATAGTCTTGGATCACTTATATGGTAATTATGATACTTTTATATTTAACATGTATGAATATTGGATATCTTTTATTTTTTAATTAACTTCTTTATAATTGTTTTATGATATGTATAGGTGGATTACATCCAAAGAGATTGACAAAAACTCGATCCCACCAAAAAAACATGAATGCAAAGAGTTACTATGTTTGATGGAGAAAGAACTTCCTACTTCATTTTTTGATATTCAGGTTCATTTATTAGTCCATCTTGTAGATGAAATAGAGATTGCAAGTGTTGTCAACACTCGATGGATGTTTTGGGTCGAGTGATTTATGGGAATATTAAAAGGTTATGTGCAACAAAGAGCGAAACGAGAAGGATCCATGGCAAAGGGTTGGATGCTTGAAGAGTGCATGTATTATGTTAGTGAGTACCTTGAGAGAGTTCATGAAGAAGCTCCACATGTATGGACCAACGAGTCTTCTTCAAAAATAACAGATTAGGTGTTATCAAGTAAGGGAGTTCCATTCTTATTTACATTTCAATAAAAAAATGATGTTTCTACTTTTGTAGCATATAATAGCGAATGCATGCAAGCATTCCTTAGCGAGTACGAGGAACTTCAAAATCTCCGAAGTAAAAGGCGAAAAAACAAAAGATATAGATGTAATCTCGATAATAATGAGATTAGAGATATATCTTCTTTCACGGATTGGCTACATAGTCGTTTGCAATGCGCCAACGCAAGTAATGAAGAAATCTCAGATGAGCAAAGAGAGTTAATGATAGGTTGTGAACGAAAGGTAATTTTATTAAAATAATATTTTATTTTTTTCATATATGTATATCAGTTTCTATTTACTAATTGAATTTCTTTCGCAGGCTTGAATGTTCACTAATATGTGGGCTTTTGGACAACATATTAGAATCAAAGCCATTGATTCTTTACGTAAAACAGAGGATTCTAGTATTGTTGCTTCTTTCAAGCAACTATCACGTGCTAGCTCAAAAGACACGAACCTTATAGATAGCGAACTTGGTTTCGAGCCGAGTATAAAGGTAGTAATTCCACATTAAGAAAGGAATTATCTGGGTTTTGGGCAATTGATTCTTCCAAGGTAATGCAATCTACTAAAGAACCATATATTCTTCCTAGGCATATTGAACAAGCATTTTTTTATAAAAACCCAGATGCTCATCCTTGGTGGCAAGTCACTCATGTGCAACCTAGAGGTAGGTCATTGTTTGAACAATTTATTGTTAGAGAGATCGAAGAAAGTCCTCTTGATGATTCAACATCAGATACTGATACATCAACATCTAAAAGAGAAATTAGAATCATTATACGTGATAATGATTGTTGGCAGTAGCCTTGGTACATCAGGATCTACAAGACGTGAAAGTCAAAGAAGGGACAGCACAAGCAAACAGGGCAGTCAAAGAAGATCTGGCAAGTAGGCCAATATTTTTTCAAGACATTAATGCAAATCAGAGAGATGGACATGCAGGGAAGAAGAGCAAGTAGGGAGCTTGAAGATATGTATGGCAGATCACTAGAAGAAATCCCTACAACAACAGTGATTTTTATCACTAATAATCATTGTAAATCTCATTTCACATTTTTGTAGCTCCATTTTGTGCAAGCCAAGGAGTCCTTGAGCTTGAGGAGCCTTAGAAGTAGTTGCGTACCAATTTTCATAATTTTTAGATCTCGTTTGAACCCCCAAATAAGCCCTGGAACCTAATTTTTAACTAGGCCGGACACTAGGTCTGGACAGGGCCAAAAGCTAGTCAAAAACTATAAAAGGAGCTAGAGAGCTCATTTTTGAGGTTAGATTGTAATTGAAACGAACTTGTAAGAGCATTTTGAAAGTAATCTAAAAAGCTCCATTGATTCTCACTCTTTGTCTTGCCTTGTGTGCGCGTGTGTGTGTATGTGTGTGCATGCTTGTGTGCTTCTCACTCACGCACTTGTGCCGCCACTTGCTCGAGGTCTTCATACCATCCTCACGTCTTCCCGGATTGACATTAAAGGAGGTGCTACTCATCATTGAGCTACACCAAATTTTGGCGCCGTTGCCGGGGATCGAGCTTTGAGGACGAGCGTGTGATGGTAAGACGTAGAGTTGACGCGTTGGAATTGTAGGTATTTTCTTCACTCTCATAGTTTTTCTTTTACTTTCTTCACCATCTCCATCACCATCATCATCATCACCATCTCCCACGTCCATCTCCATCATCGCGAAAATTTCAGTTTTTGACTATATCCCCATCTCCACCTCATTTCCCTCATTTCACTTGTGAGAGAGAGCGAGAGAGCGAATTTGCATGTGCTGTTTTTTGCATGTTTTGTGAGCTTTCTGCAGGTACAGGCCGCATCATCATCCCCAGCACCCTGCGCAGGTACGGAAATCTGAGTAACTGTCTGTGTGTCGCCGAGCTCTGTCAATCGCGACCGACAGAAAAATTGCTCTAATTGCTAAACAAAGTGCATATCCATGACCTACAGGCCAAGGGCTTCCCAAAAATGTGTTTAGTTTTTTGAAATTCCACAGATTTCTGTCAATCGCGATCGCTCTGTCAATCGCGATCGACAAACCACGACGGACAGATCTGTCAATCGCGACCGACAGAGTCAACGACCGATTGACCACGACCGACTGACCATACGCGTGACACGTGTCAATCGCGATCGAGTCATCAATCGCGATCGACTCATCAATCGCGACCGACACAGTCAACGACGGTTTGACCACGACGGACAGACCACGACGGCTCTGTCAATCGCGACCGACACGGTCAACGACCGTTTGACCACGATCGACAGACCCTCGCGACCGACCTGTCAATCGCGATCGACTCGTCAATCGCGACCGACAGAGTCAACGACGCTTTGACCACGATTGATTGACTTTTCGCAACTCCTGTCAATCGCGACTGACCAGTCAATCGCGACTGACAGCCACGACGGACCTGTCAATCGCGATCGACACGTCGATCGCGACTGACCTGTCAATCGCGACCGACAGACTTTGCGAACGCGTTAGGAGGGCAATTTAGGTCAAATTTTTAGGGCAAAGTGATTGGGTTAAATTGTGACTAAGTGTGGGACAAACTTTAGGGTGTAGTATTGCATTGTTAGGCCGTGCCACAAGCTACTCGAGTGTTCCTGTTTGACTGTTAGCTTGTATTGAATCCTGATTTAATTCCCTAAACCCTGAACAGTCCTAACTTTTTCATACGAAATCCAATTTTTGAGCTCTTGGGCTTGTTGGAAAGCTCGTGGCATATACTACACGCCCTCAACTGTTTTTTATAAAGATAATGCATTGATTTTCAGAGAGGGTAAATTGAAGTTGACCATACCAGGGGGATCAAAGTCAAGAGTCTGTAGAAGTATTTTCCTAAAAAGTCACAATGCAAATGTGTGTTTGTGTCACATGAATGGAAGTGGTTGGTTTGGTTCTTTGAATATAAGCATTGAGCTAACCGTGGGTCCTTTATAGGTCCATTGAGAGCAACTAAGAGCGTACAAAAGCAAGGTTTCTTGGCAAGCTTGAGAACCGAGTTCTTGAGCACCCTCAAGCAAGGGATCAACAAGTAAGGTTGGAATATTCTCAACTCCCTCTGTCATTTCTTAGCTCAAGCTAAGAACGAGTAGAGGTAGGAGTAAGTCAGGTTGACGATAGGCAGTTATCAAGTTGAAGACTATTAAAAAACTCAAGTTCAAGCTAAAAACTTAGTTACTGTACTGTCGATAACCTAAGGGAAAAGAACTTAACGTGGAACGATCAACCTGAAAGTACAAACAACATTCAAGTGTTCCTGACGACGTGATATCAGACAAGACCATAAACACAATAATCAACTAAAAAGAATCAAGTGACTGGCACCAATTGATTGGCAACGAGGTTGTACTCTGGGCAAAAATTGGGATAATCGGTTAAGCATATGAACCTTCGATCAGGACGACACCTAGCCAGGGAGAGACAAAGCCTTAGGTCTTCAGAGGCTAGTGTCAATCACACTGCAAGGTCTTGGGCCCAGCAGTTGAGCCACCACTCATACTACCCTAGCTCTGAGACCAGTGAGTCAGAAATGTCTCAAGGCATGGACAGACCTGCGGGAAGTTCAGGAGTGCCTTATTTGTACAGGGTAGAAGGCCCTTACAAAACACAGCTGGAATACCTTAGGACCAACCGACTAGGTGCGAGCATCTATGAGGATGGCCTAGGAAGATCTGTGGTCCAGATTAAAAACCCTGACCAATCCATAGGACTAGAACACCCAGCTGTTAAGTTTGAAAATGGTGCATACCTGGACAAGGAAGGAACTATATATGTTGTCACTAGTCACCCTGATAGGACAGACGACTTCGGGAATGTAATCTCAGAAGCGGATTTAGGTGACCTAGAACAAGGGAACATGGGTGCGGAACCTAGAACCCCTCGAGGTAAATCAGTTCTCACAAGGATTATTACGCCTGAATGGGTCCCCCAAGACAACAAGAGCATAGAGTTACTCCTCAACCGAGAAACTGATGAAGCCTTTTGGAGGTATAAGTCTAATCAGCCAACAGACATAGGAAATATCATGATCTATGAGCTTAAGGATCCAGATAGCCCAGGCAGAGTGACCTACTTAGACCATGCTTCAGAACGGATCTTCGTGGTGACTGAAAATGATAGGCATGCCTACACTTGGAAGGGTGAATTCGTTTTCCCCCAACCAAGATCAAATGTATCTTATGGTCACCCTGGAGCTGGAACTTCCCAAGCTCATGGTACGCAAAGAGACAGAAGTAGAGATAGACCAGAAGTAAGTTTTGCCAACCCTGTAGGCAGAGAAAGAACGAGAACGGAGACAAATAGGGTAGAACCTCCTGAGATACATAGAGCCCACAGGAACCAAAGAAATGTAGATGGATTCCCTCTGCCGAGACCTAGAGAGCACGCAAGAACTTTGAGACCCACCCAGCTAGTTAAGTCCATGAAGAATTACTTTGACGGCACAGGAGATCCCTACGATCATGTGGCAGAGTTCAAGCAAGTCTTGAGAGCTGAACAGGTTGAGGATCTATTCACGCAGTACAATGCCTTTGGTCTAACCCTTAGGAACACAGCACTTACATGGTTTCAACCATTGGATGAGCGTCAGTTCAGGAGCATAGACCAACTCCTAGAGGCTTTCATTGTAGAGTTCTCTAAGAGTGGCATAAGACACAATACTTCCTCATTGATCCACAGCTTCAAGCAAACCCCTCAAGAGACCGTGAGACTTGCAGGAAGAAGATTTAGGCAATACCTTGAAAGATGTCCTATTTCGGAGCTACCGACATCTGCTAAACAAGTAGCCTTATTCCTTGATGGACTGCTGAGTTCGAAATTGAGATCTTACGTGTATCTGAAGGACCCTAGGACTATAGAAGAGTGTGTACGCATGTGCATTGACATTGAAGATAACCTAGGGGAAGAGCTAGAGCTTTCCAAAATCTATAAAGATTCAGATAGCGCATCTAGCCACTCTTCCATGCAATCTACATCAATTGAGGAACTCGCGGAAAAGGTAGCTCAGAAATTAGGTGTAACTAGCAAACAAATCCCAAGGTTTGCCCCGGTGAAAAGGTGCTATACATGCGGTGGTGACCACATGGCAAATGTGTGTCCCATTATGGCTCAACCCCAAGTAAACCCTAGCAGCCAGTACTGCACCATAGAACGGAGATACACCAACCACACCGCGCAAGATTGCCCATACAACAAGCAGACTGTTAGGCAACCCTACCCGCAACCCTACCAACAAGGCAGATACCAAAACCAAAATCCACCACCACAATATGCTAGACCCCAACAAACCTACCAACCACAATATCAGGCCCAACAGAGACCCCAACCGGTACTAGCTCAACAGCCCCCAAACCCCGCTAACGTGATTCCAGTAAAGTATGCTGTTGCAGAAGAAAACCTGAACAGGGCCATAGTACCAGTAACCCCATTGATCTCGGAAAATGACCCAAGTGACCATAGCTTTGATTCTACACATGTCGATAGTCCCCAGGCTTACTACATGCAGTCTCCAGAACATGGTGAGTCTTACTATAGTGAAGAACCAAGTGAACCTAGTTGGGAGTCAGACTACACGAACGTCATGTATGCAAACCCCAACCCTAGGCCTCAACCTAGGCAAGTAAGACCTCCATTCCCAAGAGGACCGTGCTACAGATGCCAGGGAGATCATCTCATTCGTGACTGTCCCTTGCCCCCACCTACACAACCCCAGTCAGTGACTATCCAAGGTTTTTGTCAAGATTGTGGAAAAGAGCATCTTTTACGAGATTGCCCAAAAAACCCAAATAATATGCCAAAAATCACTCCGATCAATGTGATTGGTTTGGTTGTCGATTCCTCAGGAAGCGTCACTTCCACTGCACCAGTGCAGGTAGTCACTAGAGCTCAGGCTTTGCAGCAAAACCAAGAGACAAACCAGAGTAAGAACTCAGAGGCTAGTGAAACCGAAAGCATAACAAAGAAAAGGACTAGAGCATGGAAAGATAGTCGGGAAAGAATGAAAAGACAATGGGCTAAAAAGATGAGTGAACTTGAGGAAAGCATAAGAGAAACCAAAGCTAGGATAACTGAAATCACCTCTCAAATCCCCTCTCACATCACCCCGTCTCCACCCCTCCCATCTCCATCCGACTCACCACCTTCCCCACCGCCTCATCAAATCCCACCACCCCCTAGAGTAGGATCAGTTCTAGCAGATCCCACTCCTGAAGACCTGAACATGATGCTTAAAGCATATCAGGCCAGAATCCAAGAAGGGCCAAACGTCACGGATCATGACAAGTGCTATCCTAGAGCTGACCTAGAGATGGAAAGAACCAAACTGTGCGCGAAAATGGTCGCATTGGCTCAGACTATGTTTGAAGCCAGTCGCCTTTTCAATTACTCGGGCTCAGCCAAGACGCAATTACACTTGGATGGATTCCTAGAAAAGTTAGAGAGGATAATTGCAAGATCTGACAAGGAAGAAAAAAATCAGGAGAAAGAAAAAGCAAGCAAAAACCTGAGCCATTCCCCATCGGAAGTTTATGCAGCCAATTCCACTAAACCAGACAACTTCCCCTCCTTAGAAAGATTAGAGAGGCTAACTGCACAGCCAGAAAAGGAGCCTATCCCTCAAAAAAAGGGAAGGGCAAGAGAACGGATAAGCCAGCCTCTTCAGGAAGCTCATGTGCCTCCTCAAGGAGCTTATCCTCCTCCCCAAAGGTCACAGGTGCCTCTCTCGAAAGCTTATGTACCTCCACAGGCAACCCACATTCCGTCCCAGAGAGCGTATGAGCCTGCTCGGAAAAGTAATAGAATAAGTAATTCTCCCCAAGAAGCTTGTGCTCCAGCCATTTGCGAAAACGAGGAGAGAGTCAACAATAGAATCAGCCCTCCTTCACAAGTTGCTTATGTGCCTAATTCTACGGAGCCAGACACTTCTTCTTCTATGAATCGGTTTGCACCAGACTTCCTACGAGAGATTCAAGAAGATAAATGGGATAACGAAAGTGAGGTCGCCCCTCCTTTTGAACTTGTGGACGATGCACACGACCAATTCCCACAAGACATCCCATCTATTTACGGGGAGCATGAGAGTGTTCAGTCTCACGAGAGATTAGACTTTGAGTCTAATTCCATACAAGAGCTACCCCACTTCACAGGCCCATGGGAAGCAAAGTCCACATGTATGAGAGCACCCACAGTCATGGTAAGGAACGACGACTCAGTCATTCCTAGGAACACAGAGGTAGTGAAGAACACTAATGTGCAGTGTAATCTCAAGTTAGAAGAGCTACTCAAGGTTAGACCTGAATTATGGAAACATGTAGCCAAACAAGTACCAGAGATAGCCAAACCTCATTCCCGGGTAGGATCCCATAGGACAGTGCCAGAAATTCCCTTGGATAAGATAGGAGATATGTGTGAAGGTGAAGAAGGGAACACCTATCTTCCCATTACCTACCAGGACTACACCACTAAGGCAATTTTGGACTCAGGTGCAGGAGTTGCAATTGCCACCACTTCCCTTTGGAAGCGTTGGGGCAAGCCAGCACTTAGGCCAACGAGGATGAAATTGCAAATGGCAGATGGTCACATAGAGAGACCCCTAGGATTGCTAGAAGGAATAACTCTCACCACTTGTGGTGTCGAGTTTGAACATACCTTTGCCATATGTGACTTCAGCAAAAATCATGCCTATGAGATGATTTTGGGAAGACCATTCATGCGACAGTTGCAAGTGGTACAGGATTGGGGGACCAATTCTTTGTACCTGCAGCACTTAGGTGTTACAACCAAAGTCAATCTCAAAGATTATTCTCACAGAGATGTCCCTCCCATCCAATGGAATCCCATCCATAGAGCCAAAGATGACACAGAATCGGTGCATTCCATAGGATCTGGATCCTCATGGATGCATGAAGATACTCACTTATGGATGTGCAAGGTAGCAGTAGAAGAAGAGAAGAGAGAGAAAGCCAGAGAGGTAGGTGCGAACGAAACTCATAGACCCATTCAAGACCCAGCCTATGCACCTGTAGTTTTTCCAGACGAAGAATTTGAACCTCACGGTTGGGCCGAAATCTTAGCAACAATGGACGTAGCCATCAACGAAGAACAATGGACACCTCACTGTGATGAGGATGGCTATGATATTTCAGTCTTCTCCATAGAGCCAATCATGGGAGAGGCTGTTCTAGAAGAATGCGAACCTAGCCCGGATGCATTTGAGGAGGCAAGTGACTCCGATCTAGAGTCAATCATTATGGATCCACCATTTGCATCAGATGAAGAATACTTCCATGAGGTAGAATTTCAAACCCAGAGGCATGGAGAACTGACAAATGACGTAAGATTAGCAACACATGTGACCCCTAAGGAAGAAGGAAAGAAAAGAAAAAAGAGAGAAGCCTCACCAGAAGAGGAAGAATCTTTGTTTGAGGTCCCCGAAAATTTTAAGAAGTATGAGATAGATGACAGGAGAGTCATGATAAGAATGCCTAAACGAGAGGCACAATCAGGAGAGGCCTATGATAACAAAGAAACCACCAAGAAAATAGTGGTGGCCATAGAAGAAGGAGAGGAGAGATGCACGTATATAGGTCATGACCTAACAGAAGAAGAAGAGTACGAATTGATAGCCTTGCTAAGAGAATACAGAGATGTATTCGCTTGGAGTTACAAGGATTTGAAAGGGGTTGACCCGGACATATGCTCGCACACCATCCCCATGACCTCAGATGCTAAACCCTCTAAGCAAAAGCCATATACATATAACGATAATTACGCTGCTAAGATCAAGGAAGAGATAGATAGATTGGTCGAAGCTGGATTTATCTACGAAATTGAGCACACCGAATGGGTATCCCCCATCGTAGTGGTGCCCAAGAAGAATGGCAAGCTGCGTGTGTGCATTAACTTGAAAAAGGTTAATGCCGCCACGATTCGAGATAACTATCCGCTTCCCATCACAGAACATCTCTTAGAAAGAGTGGCAGGCAAGGAAGTGTACAGTTTCCTTGATGGATTTTCAGGCTACAATCAAGTAGCCATAGCTCCAGAGGATCAGCATAAGACAGCCTTTGCCACAGAATGGGGCATTTTTGCTTTTAGAGTAATGCCATTTGGGCTTACCAATGCACCAGCCACCTTCCAGAGGCTGATGTGCCATGTGTTTAAGGAGTTCCTGAGGAAGAGTTTAGAAGTCTATGTTGATGATCTTTGTGCTCATTCCAATGTTAGACAAACCCATATTCCTGAACTCAAACAAATCTTTGACAAATGTAGAGAGTACCAAGTCTGCCTGAACCCAGAAAAGTGCGTTTTTATGGTCAGGCAAGGCAAGATTCTAGGACACATAGTGTCAAAGAATGGCATATCTACCGATGAAGAAAAAGTGAGAGCCATAGCAGGCTACCTAGGCCAAAGAATGTCAAGGAAGTACAAGCTTTCATGGGGCATTGTGGTTATTATCGACGATTTATACACATGTATGCTGTCATTGCAAAGCCCATGTACGGACTATTGACAAACTTTGAGTGGACGGACGAATGTGAGGATTCCTTCCAAGAGCTTAAACGAAGATTGTGTTCAGCACCAATCTTGACCACACCAGATTGGAATAAGCCATTCCATGTTCACGTGGATGCATCCAATTATGCTATTGGATGTGTGCTCGCACAACCTACTGGTGAAGGTAATATGGATCTTCCAATTGCCTATGCCAGTAGACAATTGAATGCGGCTGAACGAAATTATACCACTACTGAACGAGAAGGATTAGGCATGGTATATGCCGTTAAAAAGTTTAGACATTATTTGCTTGCAAATAAGTTTAAATTTTTTACGGACCATCAGGCATTGTTGTACTTAGTAAACAAGCCATGCAATACGGGAAGATTAGTAAGATGGTTTCTCCTGCTAATGGAATATGATTTTGAGGTTGTGGTAAGAAAAGGTAGAACCCACTTGAGAGCAGATCATCTCTCTAGGCTCACATCGGGAGAAGCCCCACAAGGAGTGTCAGATGACCTTCCTGATGCTTACTTGTTTAATCTGGAAGTTGTACCGCAGTGGGCTAAGCCTTTGGTACCAGTCTTGACATACGGACCTAACCATCCAGTGGTAAACACACGGAATAGAGAGGTTGTAAAAGCCCAAAAGTACCATATCATGGCAGGCAGCATGTACAAGCACACAGATCAAGGGATCTTGGCTTGTTGCGTAGAAGAGGATGAGTACGCTAAATGGTTGCAATTAGCACATGTAGGTGCACTAGAGCAACACCATTCGAAGCAACGAACGTTGCAAACTCTAAAGAGATTCGGAGTGCACTGGCCAACTATGGAAGCGGATGTCCAAAAGTTGTGCAAAGAATGCCCAATCTGTTGCACTAAACCACCTGTGGAACATGCCACTCTCTATCAAATATCCATTGTGCCAGATTGGAGTGAACCTCTAGTATCATTCTTGCGGACAAACACATTCCCCCCAGACATGACTCTAGCTAGGAAAAGGAGTTTAGAACAAGAAGCCCTGGATTATTCACTCATAGGTGATAATCTATATAAGCGCGGTAAAGATGGTTACCTGAGATTATGTGTCCATGAGAGTGAATATCTTAAGATCTTAGAAACTGCTCACCAAGGTGTAGCAGGAGGACACTTTGGACCAGATCGGGTAATCAAGGCAATACTATTTGCGGGCTTTTGGTGGCCTACACTTCACATGGATGCACATACCTATGTGAAACGGTGTGATATCTGTCAAAGGACTCAGTATCCTATACGCAAAGATGAGATGCCACTGAAACCTATGATGGGTGGACGTGCATTCTCTAAGTGGGGAATAGACTTCGTAGGTCCTATTAATCCCCCAGCGAAAGGTTCTCATGCAGAATACATCATTGTGGCAACAGATTATCTCACCAAGTGGGTAGAGGTAAAAGCTACAACCAAGAACGATGCTCAAACAACGGCCAAATTCTTGTTCGAGAACGTATTCACGAGATATGGACTACCCATAGAGCTTGTAAGTGATAGAGGCACTCATTTCTTGAACGAAGTGATTGAAAATCTACTCCAAGAATTCTTGGTAATACACAAGAAGTCTGCCCCTTATCACCCTCAAGCTAATGGACAAGCTGAGAGTACTAATAAGATTTTATGCAATGTACTGACAAAACTAGTGAACACTAAACGCTCTGATTGGGACAAACAGCTACACCATGCTGTTTGGGCATACCGAGTTGCCTACAAAACGGTGCTCCAAGCCACCCCCTTTCAGATGGTATTCGGCCAAAATGCTGTGCTACCCTTGGACTTCCTGATCCCTACATTGAGAGTAGCACAAGAGCACGAATGGACAGGTCACGAGCTCTCCTCTAGGATCCTTGACCTTGAACGATTAGGAGAGACAAGACTGAGAGCCGCTGCAGGGATATATGCAGCCAAGAAGAGACAGAAGGCATATTTCGATGCCCATGTGAAGGATAAAGGCCTGAAAGCAGGAGATCTAGTCTTGGTCTATACACTCAAACAACACGCGAGGAAGCTAGAAAAGAGAGGCTACGGACCTATGATCATCAATAGGATCTCCACAAGCGGAGCGGTACAATTGGCCACATTAGAGGGTGATGTTCTCCCAAATTATATTAGTGGTTGCAGAGTCAAGTTGTACCAGGAACCCCTCACAGAAGAAATGCTTAGCCGACTCAATACTGCTAAGAAACGCAAAGAGGAAGAAAAGCGAGTGCGAGAAGAAGCTCAAGCAGAAGCTTTAGAACGCATTAGAAGAATGAAATTACGCAGGCAAGGTAGAGAACAGCCTAGGACAAATGACTATGCAGATCAAGGATATCATGTGGCAATGTGTGAAGTCACAGGAACAAGCTCGCATAGGATAATTGATAGACGTCCTTTCGTAACCTTAGATATAGGACAAGGAAAGAGTGCAAGGACCGTAAGAGCCTTGATTGACTCAGGTGCAGCCACTAGTGCTGTTAGAATGTCTTACTGTCAAGAGTTACAGTTAACTGTCAATCCTGTGGAGGCATATCTTATAGGATTGGGAGGCGTGGAAACCCCTTGCATGGGCGAGGTGGAACTTCCCCTCTACATTCATGATGAAGCAATGACAGTTAAAGTACTAGTGTGTCAGGATGAGGATCTCACTGAGCCTCTTGTCCTAGGTCAAGATTGGATTTATGACCAAACAGTCAACCTAAACCTAAGAAGTGGACTTCTCCAGGTTTGGGTCAATCATAGTCGAGTTACAATAGAATTAGACAATCAAGCACTCAAGGAACTAGGAAAGGCACAGACTCCTGGTCCTTCCAGGGGTACACATGAAGATGACCATGCTGTTCTTGTCCAAAACTATGTGTTGCAGAGGAATGATATTCGCAAAAAAGGAGTCGGGAATGCAAAGGAACTCCCTTCTTTTCCAAAGGCTGGAAAGAGGCAGCAACCCAAGGTGGATCAAAGGCAGAAGAAGCAGGGTACTACCTATGTCAGAGATCAAAAGTACCTGCGCAGCAGAACAGCCCAGCAAATAGATCAGGTATGGGTGCGGAAAGGCGAACGACCAGTTGCACCACCGTCAACTACAGGGGTAAAGCCTCTTATTAGTGACCAACAACGCGACGCTAATAAGAAGTCTTTCAGAAATTCTTCTGCTAAAATAAAATCTATTTGGGTGCCCAAGAAGTCGATGAAGGCAAGCCCACAATCAAGACAAATTTGGGTGCCTAAGGCTTGCTTGATGGCACAAGTAGCTACGCTGAGGCCACAACTTAAACAACATAACGCAGCGACGCATACTGCCAGATTTCACTCGTTCTCAACACTCATGTACACATCAAAACCCAAGAGCGTACATGTAATCAATTGTAAATGGGTCCCAAAAAGGCCTCATCTTCAAACCACGACACCGAGAAGGCTCTGTAGAGACTCTCCGAAACCGAAAGCACAGCCCACCCACTCCATTTGGCAGCTTAGGGTCTGTAATAAACCCCCCGACCCCAATTTGTAAATTCATAACCCACTGACTAACTGCAATAGTTTCCTAGGACAACACAATCACTAACTACACACACTATCTTCATGCACTTACTAACCACTAACTCACCTTCTACCTTATGTTAATGTTGTAACGGGGACAACAACGGATTTATTTTGTCCATTACAATGTTCACACTTGGTTCTATATTCTCACAGAACCAATCAGCAAACAGGCCATGGCAGAAGTAGGTACCAGCTCTCAAGCCGGATCTGGTCCCCAGATCGTGGACATCGAAACACTTCTCCTTGAGCCACGCCTCACTGCAAGACCGCAAGAGCTTCAAGATGTGCATGTGCTCCCCATCCAGGATCCTCCTCAAGGACACACTTCTCAAGTAGGTAAGCATGCGCATTGGTTCAGTGATGTTGCTGGACCACTGGGCGATGGAACCTACTTTTGGGAGGCAGAATTAGAGTTCAATGGCAAATGGGGTAGATACCACTTTTTCACACGCGAATTTGAAAGCTACCAAAATGCCGAGGTCATGAGATCAGTTTGGGTCAAAGCAGGTGTGGAAAGTTATTTCAGGACCCACATACCAAAGCCGGATTTTTTACGATGTTCATATCTGATCAGTACAATCACGCCAAGCAGGGTCAAGGGCGGCGACAGCACCTTTGTGTTGCCATCACTGCTGCCGGGTAATGAGCTCAAAAGATTCAAGTTGACCCTCAATCTGGTAAGAGAAGCTTTGGGAATGTATGGCATGCACATCCCCACAGAAAAGGAAACCATGATCCCAGGTCGAATGAAGCACAAGGATCTGAATAAGTTGAAGGATATGGTAGCCATGACACCTACCATTGCGCTTCACCTGCGAACCATCATGCAGCATTTTGCGTTTCCCGCCCAAGAACGATTCACAATGCCCCTGAAAAAAATATGGTTCAGTTTATATCTAGCAGAAACCGAAAGCCTACCCATCAATGTGCCACACTGGATAATAGACCAGATCCACCTAGCACATCAAAGGTGGAACAAGAAACAGAAGAATGTACTCCACGGGTGTTGTGCATTGACCAGAATAATCTACAGATGCTTGGCTTATGACGTGCCTGTTCAGCGGGCACTCGTATGGTCCCGAGTCCAAGAATTCCAAAGAAGACTATCAACAGCAGGTCCCCCATCCAAGAAGATGAGAGGGGGAGTCCAACTACCCTGTGCTCAACCAAGGGGAGCTACCGCTACACCAGAAATCACTCCTCCCCAGACACGACGAGTTAGGCCATTCACAATCCGGTTACCAAGACCAAGCACGGAGGGGCCTAATCTGGTTTTTCCCCCCATTCCATCCGATTTGGAATTCCCGCAGGGATTTACTCTTGAGGACCTCACGGATGAGGAAATTGCTCGATTAATCTATGACTCTAACCTCGAAGCGGAGACAGCACGAGATCAGGAACCACGACCCAAAACAACATCGGCCCCCACCCAACCCCGAGTGGTAGAAGTCGATGTAGACGAACAAGAGGCAGGAGGAGACGAAGAAGAAGCCGATGAAGAACAACAGCAAGAATATGACGAACTCTCCGAGTTAGCAAGTGCCCCAGCATATTCGGCACAGATCAAGAGACTATATCGAACCATGCGACTGGTTCAGGAACAGCATAAGATGTCTCTCGAACAGGGCAAAAGACTCATGAACGACTTGCTAGCGGAGGAAGGTGTGGATGATTTGTTCATTGAGTCCATGAACCTTCATGCCGACGCTGTAGGACTGGACGAGGCCATCCATGAGGCAATGGCCTACATCCACAGGTTTGAAAAAAGAGTTCCTACTCGTCCCAGGAGGTCCGGAAAGCAAATTCACATCACTACATCAGCACCTGGCGAGTCAACGCAAGCAGAAGAATATCACGAAGCACCGTTATCACCACCATCCCCACCTCACACTACACAATTCACTCCACCGCTGGACACTAACACTACCACATCCACTACCACTACCGTTGTCATGGGCATCCCACTCTCCCCGGGAATCCAATTCGGGGGAGTCACCATGCCCACCTTCACCACCCTGTTCACCGATGTCACATCCACTCCACCAACGATTCCCATCTACACAGTCACTCAAACAGTTGACACGATGGAAACATCACCTGCCACAGCACCGCTCCCTCCCCCCATGCCACCTTCATCACCCATACCCCCTCCACCCACATCTCCACTTACATCCACAGCATTCACCTCTCCCATTCCCGCCCCCATTCCCCCTGCATCTTCACCTTTCCCAACATTATTTAATGTAAATAACATATTTTTTGCATTAAACCAATGTGTATACCAGCTCCAACATGAGTACAAAGCTCTGGACAACCGGTATCAGCAACTGGAAACGCACCACCAGAACTTACAAACACAATTTCACATTCTACAAACAGAAAATGCAGAACTGAATCAACGCTACGCGACGCTTGAGCAGGCTCACCAGACATTACTGACAGCACCCCAACCATCGACAGAATCAGGTGCCAAACAACTAGAAGCTCTGCTCGAGGTATACCAAGCCGATAATCTCAAAGTCCGGCGTAACCTGGCACTTCTTAGAAAACACATGGCGGCCGCCCTAGAAGAAAACAAGAGGCTGCAGCAGCAAAATGAAGCTAATCTAGAAGCAGCAATGGAAGGCGCTCCACTCGAAATTGATCCAGAGCAGTTTAAAGCGGTGCCCTCAGCGACAATGAAGACCATCTTGGACAGCTATGCAGATCTATTAGAAGCTCATGATGACTTGGAAAGGGAACGTGATGCGCTGCGCAATCAACTCCAAGAGCAACAGACAGCACCCAAAGTCACGGAAACGACCACGACTTCAGAGGAAGTCAAGGCATTGAAAGAGCAGGTGGCCGAATTACAAGCAAGATTACTCACACATGAAAGGCAACCCTCTCCAGTTGTCGAACCAGAACCCGAGGATTTGGTACCCATCGAGGTAGATGAGACGTATGAGGAACCTTACGTTCCTATGCCAATGCCAGGTGGTGAACAAACGGAAGAAGGAATGGATACGCTAGAAATCGAAGTACCTGAGTGGCTCCAAACACTAGAGAAAACGGCAGCAACTCATGAAGATCGAGTAGCAGTTCAGATCCAATCCATGGCAAAGATAGAGGACACTATTATTAAATCAGAATACTTCCGCAGCATGTCCCACCATAGATGGATCGGAACCAATGATGATCAATATGTGCCCTATTGTATACTCCTGGCGGACTACAATGCAGAAATCCAACATAAATGTGGCAAACCTCCAACGTTTGCCACACAATTTGGGCCAGATGACATCCCAGAGAGTGCTAAAAAAGGCTCCATTCATCAACCCACTTGGAGGATCCGAATCCTCGAAACCTATCCGGAGATGGTTCGCACCTGGACGAATATGCCTCTTTTTATTAAATATAACCCTTGTTATGTTCCTGTACTCCGCAGACGTACATGGCCAGAGTTTACCATTGCAGTCAAGAATATCAAGGGATGCGCCAAATGGTTAAACTACGTCTATCTAGCACCCCCTCAAGGGCCCCCCACCGTCAATTACATGATCTCCACTATAAGGCACTGGAGCCTCCGATTAAAGAATACCCCTGATGTAATGGCCCAGATGTGCATGAAAATTTTTGAGTTAATGCTTATTACATTCAGGACATTCAAGAATATCAAGGACCCACACTTCTCAGGCGTCGGATTCCTTACAGGAAACCAAGATTTAGTGTATGACATGAGCACCACTCCTTCCATAGAGGTGATATACGCTTGGCACGCCAGAATAAAATACCTCCCGGCCTGCTTTAAACAAACATTCGAAGAGATGTTCATAACAGGGTTCTGGGAATACCACTCAGAAATATTTGTACCCAGACCCTCACATCTCCTCCATTTATTTGCTGTGGAGCGAACCATTCACTCAGAGCAGCTACGGGTGCCACATCCAGATGTCCCAGGGCCAGTCAATTGGGATGCATTGCTGACAGATCTAGCAAGGGGACTCAGGTTAGAAGAACACCACCTCGCCGCCGATGTTGTACAATACTACGTACAAAAAGCAGCTAGACAAGGGTCTGTCAGGGGCGACAGACGCGAGAGTGGGGGGGGTGTTGGCAGTAGCCTTGGTACATCAGGATCTACAAGACGTGAAAGTCAAAGAAGGGACAGCACAAGCAAACAGGGCAGTCAAAGAAGATCTGGCAAGTAGGCCAATATTTTTTCAAGACATTAATGCAAATCAGAGAGATGGACATGCAGGGAAGAAGAGCAAGTAGGGAGCTTGAAGATATGTATGGCAGATCACTAGAAGAAATCCCTACAACAACAGTGATTTTTATCACTAATAATCATTGTAAATCTCATTTCACATTTTTGTAGCTCCATTTTGTGCAAGCCAAGGAGTCCTTGAGCTTGAGGAGCCTTAGAAGTAGTTGCGTACCAATTTTCATAATTTTTAGATCTCGTTTGAACCCCCAAATAAGCCCTGGAACCTAATTTTTAACTAGGCCGGACACTAGGTCTGGACAGGGCCAAAAGCTAGTCAAAAACTATAAAAGGAGCTAGAGAGCTCATTTTTGAGGTTAGATTGTAATTGAAACGAACTTGTAAGAGCATTTTGAAAGTAATCTAAAAAGCTCCATTGATTCTCACTCTTTGTCTTGCCTTGTGTGCGCGTGTGTGTGTATGTGTGTGCATGCTTGTGTGCTTCTCACTCACGCACTTGTGCCGCCACTTGCTCGAGGTCTTCATACCATCCTCACGTCTTCCCGGATTGACATTAAAGGAGGTGCTACTCATCATTGAGCTACAATGATACTAATCTTTTTTATGAAGAGGATAATTCTCTACATGTTGATTCTACTAATGAGGAAGAGGAATTACTAGAAATAGATATTAATCCATCAATAGATGATGTGATTCATGAGAACATAGATTTAACAATAGAAGAAATAAATGAAATCAATAAGGATAATGAAGATGCGACTATATTGATGTCTTACCAAAATGATGGCAATAATGAAAACATATGAGCAGATTAGATAGTAAATTCTACTCTAGTTATCGATCAATAACTTGAAGCTTCTGAATGGATATCAGATAATAGATGTTTTTATTAACTTGAATAATGATGAATCCTACTAGAGAGATGAAATCATGTTCTTTTAAGTTAGAACATGAAGCTCGGGGGTATGCCTAATTATTTTATATATAGCTTTATCTTCGAGGAGCAAATTTTTATCATGTATATATGCATATGTGTGTGTATTCATGTGTATTATATGTATACATATGTTAGTATGCATATATATGTATTTCATGTATATGTATGTGTTTGTATGTGTGTGATATATGTATACATCTGTTAGTATGCATATGTGTATATATGCATATGCATTTATGTAAAATATTCATGTATTCATGTAATATATGCAAGTGTTTATAATTGTGTACATGTATATATGTATATGTGTCTATGTATAAATGTGTACATGTAAATATGTATGCATGTATATATATGTTTATGTGTGCATTTAGGCATGTATATGTGATGTGTACATATATATATATATATATATATATATATATATATATATATATATATATATATATATATATATATATATATATATATATGTGTGTGTGTGTGTGTGTGTGTGTGTCTATGTGTAAATGTGTGCATGTAAATATGTATGCATGTATATATATATTTATGTGTGCATTTAGGCATGTATGTGTGATGCATAGTATATCTACTCCATTTTATATTTATGTATGTGTATCTACATGATGTGTATATATCTTTATATATATTATGATCCTCTTTGATTCGAGTAGCTATATATAGAGGCATAAGGTTGGGAGGAGAGACATCTCTCTAGTAGGACGTCAGAGGAATAGATGCGATGTGTACATATACTTCAAACATATGGCTAAAAGGTTGAATTAGAGTTTTTAAATTAGGGGTTTTAAAACCCTAATATCGAGATTAGTGTTTTCAATTTAGGATTTTTGAAATAGGATTTATTTATTTATTTATGTGTATGCATGTGTTGTGTATGTATGTGTATCTATATGTGCATATGCATGTGTTGTGTGTGTGTGTATATATGCATGTGTATATGTATATATGCATGTAAATATGATTATATGAGTCTATGTGTGTGTACATATGATTATGCATGTGTATGTGAGTATGTGTACGTGTATGTGAGTATGTGTATGTGTCTATGTGTATTCATTATATGTGTGTAACTGCATGCATGTGTATGTGTGTGTAAAAATGTGCATGTATCTGTGTGTATGTATAAATGTGCATGTATGTGTATATGTGTGTAAATGTGCATGTATGATGTATATGTGTGTGTATGCGTGTATTTGTACCTCTATTCTCACTCTCTTCTCTCTCTCTCTCATATACATACATACATACATAAACACACATACTCATATCCACATATATATACATAAAAGCAGTGCATACTATGCATTATGGCAACGATGAGCCATAAGTGTCCGCATCTCTTTTAGACACCACTTAAGCGACCATCCTATCCCAAACTCTGTCTCAAGTGAACTAAGTACATATTTTTTATCCCTCTCATCATGCTCACTACAAAAATAAAAAAATAATGTAAATAAAACATAATATATTTATTTCAATTTATATGTAAAATTTATACTTACTTCCATGGTAAGTGGACAAGGCGTAGGTAAGAGTTGCATAATGCTCGCATTCTTCTCTCGAACTCCAATCCATTCCCTATGTACACAATGTTCCCCTCTGGCTCTATATCGCACTCTAGTCCTAAGGTGCCTATGCATGTCCTCATAGGCAACTCTGCTCTACCATCACGATCTGGAGGTGGTATAGGTGTCCTGAAAATAGATAGATAAAAATAAATAAAAATATGTGTTATAATATCATTAAAAAAGTTTATGAAAAAAAAAACATACCTATGAGCAGATAGCTATCTCCCTACATGTGGACACGCAGAAGAGCCCTCCTCTGATCGCTGGGTAAGCATCTGGATCTAGAGTCTAGCTCATCATCAGACATCTCTGAGTAATCATGCATGATGGCCCCTAGAGTATCAGACGGAACTCTTGCTCTCATAAGACTTTCTTATGAGAGTGAGTTTCACCTTTCTCTCTCTACTAGGATCCATAATACCTAACATGTAAAACAAAATGGGTTAGAAATCAATATATATACGTGTACATATGTATGTGTGTATGCATTAAGTATGTGTATGTATGCATGTGTGTGTGTATGTATATGCGTGTATGTGTGTGTGTATGTGTGTATGCATGTGTATGCATCATTATGTGTGTATGTGTCTATGTGTGTATGTGTGTGTGTACATGTGTGTGTATGTGTCTATGTGTGTGTATGTGTCTATGTGTCTATGTGTCTATGTGTATGCATGTATGTATGCATATGTGTGTGTATGCATTATGTATGCATATGTGTGTGTATGCATTATGTATGTGTATGTATGCATGTAAGTATGTATGTATGCATATGCATATGGATTATGTATGCATGTATGTGTATGTGTGTGTATGTCTCTCTATGTGTTTGTGTGTATATGCATATGTGTGTGTATGTGTGTGTATGTGTGTGTGTATATGTGCTTGTATGTGTGTATGCATGTGTATGTGTGTGTATGCATCATTATGTGTGTATGTGTCTATGTGTGTATGTGTGTGTGTATATGTGTGTGTATGTGTGTGTGTGTCTATGTGTATGTGTGTGTGTCTATGAGTGTGTATGTCTTTATGTGTGTGTATGTGTCTATCTGTGTGTATGTGTGTATGTGTGTATGTGTGTATGTGTGTATGTGTGTATGTGTGTATGTGTGTATGTGTATGCATGTATGTAGGCATATGTGTGTGTATGCATGAGTATGTGTGTGTATGCATCATTATGTGTGTATGTGTCTATGTGTGTATGTTTGTGTGTGTATATGTGTGTGTGTATGTGTATGTGTCTATGTGTATGTGTCGCTACGCGTCTATGAGTGTGTATGTGTTTATGTGTGTGTCTATGTGTGTGTATGTGCCTATGTGTGTATGTGTATGCATGTATGTATGCATATGTGTGTATGTGTGTGTATGCATTATGTATGCATATGTGTGTGTATGCATTATGTATGTGTATGTATGCATGCACATTATGTATGCATGTAAGTATGTATGTATGCATATGCATATGGATTATGTATGCATATGTATGCATGTATGTGTATGTGTGTGTATATCTCTCTATGTGTGTGTATGTGTGTGTATATGTGTCTGTATGTGTGTATGCATGTGTATGCATCATAATGTGTGTATGTGTCTATGTGTGTATGTGTGTGTGTATATGTGTGTGTATGTGTGTGTGTGTCTATGTGTATGTGTGTGTATCTATGAGTGTGTATGTGTTTATGTGTGTGTATGTGTTTATGTGTGTTTATGTGTCTATGTGTGTGTATGTGTCTATGTATGTATGTGTATGTGTATGCATGTATGCATGCATATCTATGTGTATGCATGTGTATGTGTGTGTATGCATCATTATGTGTGTATGTGTGTATGTGTGTATGTGTGTATGTGTGTGTGTATATGTGTGTGTGTCTGTGTGTATGTGTCGCTACGCGTCTATGAGTGTGTATGTGTTTATGTGTGTGTATGTGTCTATGTGTGTGTATGTGTCTATGTGTGTATGTGTATGCATGTATGTATGCATATGTGTGTGTATGTGTGTGTATCCATTATGTATGCATATGTGTGTGTATGCATTATGTATGTGTATGTATGCATGTAAGTATGTTTGTATGCATATGCATATGCATTATGTATGAATATGTATGCATGTATGTGTATGTCTCTCTATGTGTGTGTGTATGCATATATGTGTGTGTATGTGTGTGTGTATATGTGTGTGTATGTGTGTATGCATGTGTATGTGTGTGAATGCATCATTATGTGTGTATGTGTGTGTGTATATGTGTGTGTATGTGTGTGTGTCTATGAGTGTGTATCTGTTTATGTGTGTGTATGTGTCTATGTGTGTGTATGTGTCTATATGTGTGTGTATGCATGTATGTATGCATATGTGTGTGTATGTGTGTGTATGCATTATGTATGCATATGTGTGTGTGAATTTAGCATCAGCTCACAGTGGCACATAGTCCTCAACAAAATAGTGTTTTAAAATGTTGAAACAGAACCATCATGGAGATGGCAATGTGCATGTTGAAGAGAAAGGGTTTGCCTAATTAGTTTTGGGCAGAGGATCTTGACACTGTTGTCTACATCTTGAATCAAATCTACACCAAGGCACTTGATGAAAAAGCTCAAGAAGAGGCCTATAATAGTAAAAAGACATTTGTTTCCCATTTCAAAGTATTTGGAAGTGAATGTTATGTACATGTTCCAGATAGGGAGAGAAATAAGCTTCAACCAAAAAATCAAATGTATCTTCTTAGGGTAAAATGAAGATAAGGAGGCTTATAAGCTTTATGACCCTAAGGCTAAGAAGATTGTGCCAATTCATGATGTGAAGTTTAAGGAGGACCAGCCACATGCAATGGAGGAGGAAAAAAGAGCTTCCACTTTATCATCAGTTGAAGGGGAAACCCACTATGAACCTAGCCCAAGAGCTTTCCCTTTTACACAAGAGAAAGAAGCATCATCTTCAGATGATGAGTCTAAAAGTCACCAACCTCTCATCATGTAAGCAGAAAAGCCATTTTCACATTGGGTGAGGTAGCTCTATGATTTTGCAAACCCCATCCCATATTCACAAGAATAGGTTGTAGATGGACCGAGGTGATCAGAGAGATTAAAGGAATACAGATGGGAAAGAACCTATATTGTAATCACAACCCTGATGGCTAAATTCATTCAAGAACAAGCAACAGAACCAACCAATGTGGAAGAGGCACTCCATGATTCGAATTGGGGGGACTACCATTTAAACATAATACAACAATATCATGAAGAATGGAACTTGGGGGCTAGTAGATCAACCCCCTAAGCATAAATTCATTGGCACGAAGTGGGCTTGGAAGCTAAAGTACAAGGCATATGGTTCTCTCAAAAAAGAACAAAGAAAGACTTTTTGCAAAGGGCTACTCACAAGTTGAATGCATTGACTTTTGTTAATCATTTGCCCCAAGTGCAAGGATGACTACTATCCGAGTAGTACTAGATGCGGCTGCACATACGTGATGGCCAGTCTATTACATGGATGTCAAATTAGCATTCTTGAAACCTCAAGGAGGAGGTATATGTGTCTCAACCACTAGGGTTTGAGGCTCCCAATTTAGAAAACAAGGTATGTAAGCTAAAGTAGGCATTTTAAGGGCTGAAACAATCCCCTAGAGCATGATACCAATAGATAGATAAGTATCTCTTCGATCTAGGTGTCGACACTTTCCAAAGCTTGGCATTGGACCAAGGAGTTAGTTCATTGCAGGGTGGACATTGAGGGGGGTGTTAGATATACTCAATACTCCCTCCTTAAGTGACCAGAAATGATCCATGGTGCTCTATATTCTAAGGCCCCCATGATGAGGAGAAGCCACTATGAGAGCTCGAACATTTTGGAACCCTAAATTCCAGGTTAGATGAGCTCTAGGTGTGAACATTGATGGTAATAAATGATCTTTGTGAGTCTAGCCATTAGGGTATGTTAAAAATAAAGAAGCAAGGTCATATATATTTTGCAAAAAGGATTTTCTTCAAATAGAAGGAGAATACAAATATGAAAAATGGAAGCATTTACTTCAGCAAATAGTGGAGGCCAAAAGAGAATCAATAAAAAAAGAATCAATCCAAAAAGTGAAACAAACAAGAAGAGTGGCTACTCAAAACTTTGAGAGGAATTATGGAGAAGAGCTCACAAAGTCATCATGAGAGCTCATGGTCACTTGGCTACAAAAGAGGCAAGGGTGGACACTCAAGTACAAAGGAAAATGGCACTAAAGTCCCCTTTTAGATAGTTCATTTGGTTTCAGTCATTTCGTTTTTTATAGTCTCATAGACTATGTCTAGCACTCAACATGTCTAGGTAGCTTGATTGTGATAGTCATATCTTTCAGCATATGTATCCAATATTAGAGTTTAAATATTCATTGGAACGCTTATCTTGTGTATGTACTTTGTCCAAAATAGGGTTTTTAAGTTCTTCATGCTCTATGAGTTATTAACTTTTTAGTGAAGACCAGTTTTCATCCTAACTGAGTGGACATGCAACCTATTTTGAGGCTAAGAGGTCCTAATCCAAATTGAGTGGTTGATAGCTCATTTGAAAGCTATTACTATCTTGTGTTAGTGATCAAAGCATTGATTTCATTCTGTTCTTCACTTGATACAAGTTTTAATTCTAATGTTCAGCTATAAGTAAAAGTCTGAATCCTCAGAAGGTCTTCTACACTTTTTGTTGTGCATAGGAGAGGAACTCTTTAATAGTTGGTATCAGAGCTCCAAAATAGAGCATTGGAGCTTGAAAAGGCAAAGAATTGGAACTCAAGTAAAGCAAAGGAGAAGCTACAAATCAAGGGGGAGCTTTGTAAACTCAAGAAAGAGCACCACAACATATTTGAGGTAAACTTCAAACTTGGAAGTTTTCAATGGCTGATTTAGGACAACAAGTTGAGAAGTTAGATAAAGATAATTTTTAGTCTTGGAGGTATAGAAGGACAAATTACCTTAAAGGTAAAGGTTTATGGAGTCTAGTTACTAGAGATGATCCAAAACCAGTGGACCTTCAAGATCCCAACATCACTCGAGCACAAAGGAGACAATTTGCAAATTGGGAAGAGAGGACTTCTATGATTGGTCATTTGCAAAGTCTAGAGACAACCAAGGAAGTTTGGGAATCATTGGAGAAGGTGTATGCTATCTCAACAAGGTCTCAAAATATGCAACTCAAGAACGAGCTCAATAACATGAACAAAAGCTTAAACCAAAGCATTAGTGAGTGTACATTACAGATCAAGGAGCTTCCAGATCAGCTAGCATTAGTTGGATGCAAGATAGAAGAGGAAGAAATTGTAAAAATAGCCCTCAATGACTTGAGGAGTGAAGAGAAGTGGAAGCGCCTCATCACAAACATTCTTTATAGAGACCCTCTACCAACATTCGAGGAGATTATACCAAATCTTTTGGCTGAAGAGGCTAGTCAACAAGGAGAAGGCAACAAAGGTAAGGACAACCATAGCCAAATGGTATATGGAGATCGAGGTAGAGGAAGGAACTCAAGAGGAGGCTCGAGAGGAAAAGGAAGAAGCTAAAACAACACAAATTCTAGACAACACAACTTCGAGGACAACAAGGACAACTCAAGTGACAACACATATGGAAGAGGTTGAGGAAGAAATAGAGGAAGAGGTCGAGGTTCATCCAATTCTCATAAAGGTATAGCATGTTTTCATTGTGTTAAAATAGGAAATTATGCAAATGATTGTTGGAAAAAGAATGGAAGGTCGAATAGAGGCAACCTATGGAGCCAAAATAACTATGCAAGTACATCAAGTGAAGGAAACAAGAAAACCATGCTTGCCATGAAGCATGAGTACAACAACCCAAGAAGTGATGATAAAAAATGGTTTATAGATTTAGGTTGCAGCAATCATGTGATGTGCCAAAGAGATTTATTCACAAATATACAAGATCCAAGTGGAAAAGGATGTGTAGAGATCGGTGATGAAACTCAACACACAATTGAACATGTTGGAGAATTCAAGCTTGGAGATAAGAAGGTATTGGCTGATGTTCTTCATGTTCCTACTATTGCAAAGAATTTGATTTTAGTAGGACAAATGGTAGAGAAAGGATATCATGTTATCTTCAATTCAAGGAAGGAAAGAAGGTAGGATGTTGTTGAGGGTTCCAAAGGTTCAACACAACATCTAAATAAAGAGCAAATCAGTATTACTCACTTCTCCATTTGCACTGGTCTTCATTCACAGAGACTCCACCTGATTCATATTTGAAAGTTCACCGTAATTTTTCCATTCCGGTAACTTTTCGGTAACTTTCTGGTAATTTTTACCGATTTCAGAATTACGTAGTCACGTTCCAAATTTACACATTTTGAAGGTTAACAGATTTCTTACACACTCACAGACACACAAGTTTCAATGTGTTGTTGTGCAGATAATTTGAATCTCTTTATTGACTTAGCGGAAATTGAAGGTTACAAACAAGAACTCTTGTCTCGCAGACATTTCTGTTCTTTCTTAGATTGACTTAACGTCGCGACTACAGATTTGTAAATCTTAGAACTTCATAAATCATACTTGATTACACCACACGATTTCATCAATCACAGCGCGTATTATGATTCCTGCAGAACATGTTTTCCGGTCCTCCAAAATCCCTGTCAGCAGAGCTTCTTCTCCTTACGGTTGTCGTGTGCCTTCCTTTTGTAACGTCTTTTTTCCTTCTCACGACATGACCCTTTTTATCTCCACATAACCGTCTTTTTCTTTTTATTTTATTAAAATCCAATACACCAAAAAGATATATCTAACTAGATAATATCTACGTTTAACCATTTTTCAGATTTCAAATTAATTATTCATCTTCTAGATTTCCCTGCCTTCAACAGATGTTCACTTTGGGCATTCAACAACCACATGGAAAGGTGATGTATATTTAATTTGGAAACAAGAGGATTGTTGAAATCAATTTGTGGCACAAAATCTTTGGACACATCAATCTTCCCAAGCTCAAGGACATCAGCAACCATGAAGTGGTAAGAGGTCTTCCAAGATTCAATGATGCTGGATTGCATGAGTTTTGTGAAGCATGCCAACTAGGAAAGCAAACTTGAGAACCATTCAAGAAGAGCAACTATGTGGAAAGGAATTTCCTCAACTTGATACACAGATTTATGGGGACCATCACAACAACCATTGATTGCTAGTAATAGATATTTTGTCACTTTTATTAATGCTCATTCAAGAAAAATATAGATGTTCTACATAAAACAAAAATCATATGTGTTCTCTATGTTCAAGAGATTTAAAGCACAACTAGTAAAGGAAATAGGACATTACATAAAGACCTTGAGGTCTTATGGAAGAGGAGAATATTTCTCCAAAGAAGTTTTAGATCTTCATTATAAAAATGGCATCAAACAGCAATTTGCATGTAGATACACACCTCAGCAAAATGGAATGGCTAAACGCAAAGATAGATATATCACAAAAGTTAAAAGATGCATGCTCAACGAGATGAAGGTGCCACTAACTATTGGGCTGAAGCAGCTAGTATGGTTGTTTATTTGATGAACAAGTGCAACCATTGAAGTGCATAATTTAACTCTCAAGGAGGTTTATTCTGGTAAGAAACCTGACCTTACACATCTCAAGGTTTTTGGATGTGTGTGTTATGTTCACATTCCTCAAGAACTAAGGACAAAGATGGAGCCAAAGTCAAAAAAATGTATTTTCATTGGAAATGAAAGGAGGTCTTTGAGAGCAAGGTATCCAATACAAAGGCTAAGCTATGGTAACAGATGCATATGAAGAAGCACATACACAAAGAGGATGGGAGAAATCTATGCAAGAAGAGATAAAAGGTCTCAAGGACAATCACACGTGGGAGCTACTTCCAAAGGCTGAAGGTACGAAAATTGTTCAAAATAAATGGGTGTTTAAAATAAAGAGAAATGCTGATGGTTCTCTAGCTAGGCATAAATCTAGACTAGTAGCAAAAGGATTCAAGTAGACTCACAACATCGACTATGAAGAGACTTTCAACCCGGTTGTAAAGATGGGAACAATTAGAACCTTGATTGTAGTGAGTGCAACAAGGACATGGCCATTGTACCAAGTTGACATAAAAAAATGTTTTTTTCAATGGTGTACTTCAAGAAGAGATATACATGAGTCAACCAATTGGATTTGAAGATAAAAAGCATCCAGATTTTGTTTGCAAATTGAAGAAAGCTTTGTATTGGCTGAAGCAAGCACCACATGCTTGGAACCAAAGATCGGTTGAGTACCTCAAAAGGTGTGGGTATAGTCCAAGGAGTGTAGATCCTTCTCTCTACATGAAGAAAGAAGAAGGCAAGCACGTATACATTTGCATATAGATTGATGATCTCATCATAACAGGAAGTAATGTTGCAAAAAAACAAGAGATAAAAATAAAACTCAATAAGGACTTTAGAATTTCAGATCTTAGTGAGCTGAAATATTTTTTAGGCATTGAGGTAGTCTATGGGAAAGATGGGATCTACTGGATGCAAAGAAAGTATTGTTGGATGTTCTTTTCGGATTTGGAATGAGTGGATGCAAACCACTCACTCAACCTATGGACACAAAAGTGAAGCTATGCTCAAATGAAGGAGAGAAGTTACATGATGTAACTACATATAGGAGTATTATAGGTTCATTGATCTATGCTATGATCACAAGACTAGATTTGTGTTATCTCATTGAAGTTCTTTCTCAATTTATGCAAACTCCAACAAGTGAACATTTAAATTCAGTCAAACGAGTGTTAAGATATGTGAAGCACATAGTCAATCATGCCTTGTTTTATAGATATGATGAAGAATTGCAGGTGAAGGGCTTTAGTGTTATTGATTGGGCTGGTTTGAAGGAAGATAGAAGATCCACTTCAGGTCATGTGTTCATGATAGGCAGCAAACCTATCACATGGAGCTCAAAGAAGTAACCTACTATTGCACTATCATCTACAAAAGCTGAATATAGACGATTAGCATTTGCAACTCGTGAAGCTATGTGGCTTAAAAAGCTCTTCGCTAATCTTGGTGTTCAAGTAGAGACCATTCCAATTTATGGTGACATGTCAAGCATTCACTTCACCAACAAGTTGATTTTTCATGCACAAAGTAAGCACATAGAAGTGCATTATCATTATGTTTGAGAAAAAGTTTTGAGCAAGGATGTGGATATAAATTTCATTAGAACTAATGACCAGGTTGTAGACATGCTTACAAAGTCCTTAGATTCTTCTAAACTGAAGAGGTTCAAGGATGAAATCAATTTGCAGGATATGGTTGAAGGTGCAAGCTCACATGTGAGCATGAGGGGGAGTGTTAAAAACTAAAGAAGCAAGGTCATATATATTTTGCCAAAAGTATTTTCTTCAAATAGAAGGAAAATAAAAAAATGAATAATGTAAGCATTTACTTCATCAAGTAGTGGAGGCCAAAAGAGAATCAATTCAAAAATTAAAACAAACGAGAAGAGTGGTTGCTCAAAGAAGTGGAGGATTTATGGAGAAGAGTTCATTAGGTCATCATGAGAGCCCGTTGTCACTTGGCTACAAAAGAGGCAAGGGAGGACACTCAAGTATAGAGGAAGCACGCGCTGAAGTCCCCTTGTAGGTAGTTCATTTGGTTTCGGTCATTTCATTTTCTACAGTCTCATAGACTATGTACTCCAGTCGCTCACCATTTCTAGGTAGCTTGATTGCAAGAGTCCTATCTCTCAACATATGTATCCAATTTTAGATTTTAAATATTCCTTGTGTACTTCTTCTATATAAATGATTTTTTTCAAATTTATTATGCTCTGTGAGTTATTAAGTTTTTAGTGAAGACCAATTTTTAGCCTAATTGAGTGGACATGCAGCCTGTTTTAAGGCAAAGAGTTGTGCAACCATAAATTACTAAAAAAATGAGTGGTTGATAGCTCATTTGATAGCTATTAGTCTCTAGTTTGAGTGCTAAAAGCATCAAGTTCATTGTGTTCTTTACTTGATACTAGTTTTCATTCTAAGGTTCAGTTGTAGGTAAAAGTCTTAGTCCTGAGAAGGTCTTCTACACTTTTTCTTGTGCATAGGAGAGGAATTCTTCAACAGGTAGTTAGGGCATAAAATTTTGGTCCATTGGGTTGCCATTCAAAGTAAAAATAAAATCCTCGTGATGCTATGCAGTTTCCCATAGAACCTTAATGGGGGGAGTGTAGAGGGAGGCATGCCCCTTTCTATGGGGTTCGAGGACCTATCCCCCTGGCCCATAGGGCGAAGATGGTAGGACTTCTCATCATGGAGATATTTTTGAATTTTATATTTTGCTAACTATTTTGTATATCTCGACTACAATTATCTATACCAACTCCCCTTGTAAAAGCTATATAACCATCACCGAGGCTGAGCTTCAAATAACATTATGCACTAAGCCCTTCATCTAGAGTTTGTGTAGATCACCATCTAAGGTCCACATTGGGAATGCACAAGTGGACAACACCATCGTTGTAGCTGCATTACTATTGGGAATTTGAGAATTTGAGCTCTCTATCTCTCAATATGTGTCTATCTTTGTGGGCATTTTTCTTTCAGCTCTATCTACTGGTCTATTCTGTTGTGTTATTATTTTCTTACATCTAGTTGCATTGAGCTTGTAATGAGAGAATATCTTCGATAGAATTTCAAAATGCATGGATCTTAGGATAAGAGAAGAAGAGGGGCCTAATGTCTTCTATGCCATTGAACCACCTTTTACACTAAGGAGTACTCTCCCAAATTCTATTTCCTTTGACATTATTCTATATTCCATGATGAAGAATTTTCCACATCTATCTGTACAAGAGAAATAACAACTATATCAAAATTGTTCACCTTCATGATAATCCATTCAAACGTCAAAGCTTGACTTTCTTTGACCTATGACCATGAACTCAATCACTTTCTTAGCACAACCAGATTTAGCATCATCAATCACGAAAATAAGAAAGAAAATTTTCTCATATATTTGGCAATCATTCCCTTTGCGTGCATGCCATAAACATAAATCATTGGTTTCAAATATATCTTCATATGTGGTCTTCTATAAATCATCAATTTGTAAACAAATTCTTCTCATGCATCAATCAAGGTTTCTTCATGTGAAAGATGAAATTTGTATTTCTCATGTGCAACATTCAAGTTCTATTGTTGTAGATCTAACTCATGTTTTTTTTTTTTAATTTAAATACTCAAAATCATTATGAGTATCAATAAGTACAGTATTTTCAAATTTTTATGCATCAAAATCAAACAATCAGATTGCCAAACATCTTCAAATTCATCATCTCTTTTCATCAATTCATCATTTTTTCAAAAGAGCGTGAGTGAAAATAAATTTTTTAGATTCATTATCAATAGAATATCTATCAATTTTCACCCCTTCCCCTTCATCATAAAATGAAACAACGAGACTATTTTCAATTGAAGAAGCTCTTGTGACTAGTGTCCCATCTTCTTTCTCATATAAAGTGTTTACACTTGCGTGACTCACTTCTTTCTATACATTGAGACTACTAATTGAATGTGAAAAATCATATGACCTATTTGAATCGTCTTACCAAACATAGCGTCCATCTCAATTGATTTCTCATGATTCTTGACTTGATGTTCACAAACTGAAAACATATGTTGAGTAATGCGCATTGTATCAAATTTATTTCATTCTCGTCTCAAACAGATAGGTTTAACTTGGTTAGACACAAGGTTCCAATGATTTGTAAGACTCTACCTTTAGATTTTGCATGAAAACTCGTTTACTATTCATCTTTAGCACATACCTGAGAGCAATGGTACTCCTCTTGATGCATATGCAAGGTTCAACATCCTCAAGGAAACTCCGAAAGTATGTATCTCTACTATATTAAACACATTTGAAGAACTAATAAATAGCACAAAATCCAAATCGCATACACTCATTCGGATCTCCTATCATGTCGGGTTCACTTGATGTCAAGACTTTCAAGGCTGCTCACTGAGTGCACATGGTTTGCCTTTTATGTTAACAAGTTTGAATATGTGAAACTAATGACAATTTTCTGCTAATCTATTGCCAGTGGAGATTCTTCACATCCTACTTGCATGTCAATAGAGTTCTTCAAGTAATTTAAAGAAAAAATTTCGCCCAATTTCCTGACTCCAAGTTTCAAACAAATTCAAATCAATCGAATTCAAATCAAGAAATAAAAATAAATTCCTTGTAGTTTATTATGTGCAGCAAAAATATTCGAAACTTTTGATCTCACTCGCACAAGAATAGAATCTGACTGTCTAGACAAAGTTAAATCCAATCGGCATTACTAAGGAATAATACGGCTTCAAACTTTAAAGTTTTGCAAAGACCATAACCGATACACATTGCATTGTCTATTAAGTTTAAATGCTAAGATGGAATTCCTTTTTTGCATCTAGATTATATCCTAACATCATCATATTTATTAGTTTCTTTGTAAGTTCTCATTACAATATCAAAAGAGCGGTGTAGTGGTATGCGTTGAACGTCGTGGGGCAGAGTGCCTGGGTTCAATTCCCACCTCGTTGGACATTTTAAATTCCTTGTACTCTCAAAAGAAAAAATCAAAAGAGCCGGACAACACACTTTCTAAAGTTAAAGTAGGTTGGAAAAGATCCGGGCATGAAGTAGGCTGCCTTCTCCTCTTTCTTTAGGCACACCTATCGAAGGTACACAAGCATGATCATATATATATATATATATATATAGGGAAGTTTGACAACATCGTGTTCTCCCAACCTTTAATTAATAGAAAGAACAACTATACAAGTGAACCAACCTAGCACCCATGGGACCCCATGAATCCCAAAAAGCAAAGGTTGCTTAAAGGCTTCCTAGAAAGCATTACAAAGAAGGTTGATAACCCTTCCATCCCCCTCATGGGAGCCACACTTGCTTTTAATCTTGTTCCTCTCAAGGAAAAACACTATATGATGTCTAAAAGGAAATGACTTCTTACATCTGGAAATTCTTTTGCCTAAAAGGAAAATAGATTTTTTGATCAACCTTTCTTTAAGAGAGGCTACCAAAGTTTGCAACACACCTCTCTTTCCAAATCTTCCAGAGGACCTCGCCTCTTATAGCATTCCACAATTCTGGGGAACAAACAATCCCTTCACCCAATAATACTTGCTTCTAGTTGATTTGTCCCTGCAACAACAAGTTTCTCCCAAGGGCCCATAAGATTGACATTGACTTGGGGCATGAAAAGAAGAGGTTTCCCAAGAACTCATTGCCATGAAGGTACCATTTACACCAAGGAAGGGCTCCACAAATTTTGTTAGCTTTTATATTGGTCCAAATTCCCTGATGGAGGATTTTCCAAAAACTGCTTTTTATATCTAAATGAGGGAATGCCAAAGGGATTGGAACTTAAAATCCCACCTAAACACTACCTCCTATTAGTCATGACATGAAAGTCCACATTCTTTTTGAATCTCGGAATTTTTATCAAGACTATTGTTGTTGTGCCATGAGGGAGTGATGCCCAATAAGAAGGTGAGTCCTTGAGCACTCCCAATCATTGAATCTGGACCGCAAGAGGCTCCATTCTTCATAGTCCACTCTCCTAGCTGAGGGAGTGTCCTTGAATCTAATCCATTGGCATGTGTCTTTATTCCAGAGGTGCTTCCACAAATAGAACCCTTCGTTCCAAAGCTTCCTAGTATTTTGGAGGTTCCACGACTCAACACCTCTAATGCCCTTGTTAGGGAACCAAATGCAATTGGCTTGTCTAATATCGACTTCCCATTTCCAATCTTCACTAATCTGACATATTGTTTCACTTTGTTCCAACTACTTCATAGAGATAAAACTAAGCTTGAGCCTCTAGGATTCACCACATAGGGGGAGAACATCAGAGTGAGAAGATCTAGAACCTTTCACCTAGAAAGGCCCACAAGTCATTAGCTCGGTGAAATTATATACAGCCTTAACTTCGCTCAAACGGAGTATGTGGGATTTTTCTACCATTTGATAGCCCACGAGCTTCGTAGGTCTACATGGATGCCTCTTCTCATGTATGTATGAGTTGAGTGTGAAAGACTCTCATGCGTGTATGAGTTGAATCATATTCAAGATCTTCATAAGGAGATATGACGAGTAAACAGAGAAGGGGAGATAGAGAAAGACGAAGAAGAACAAAGATTTGGAATGAGGCGAGCTTTTAACAGAGATAAAAGTCCAGTACGGATAGCTCACATGATATGCCTACGTTCCGATAACTTCCCTTCGAGAATTTTTCTTTCCCATTCGGGTGTCTAAACAAAAGGCATTAAAAACGAGTGTGGTGCTTCAATAACCCTTCCACACATGGCTTTGATTGAGATTTCTAAGCTTTCATTGTGCACAAGATGAAGGAAGGAAGCAAGATTTCAAGAAGATGAAGAAGCCCCATAACCACAATGTACTTGCTCAGTCATCCATATGCAAAGAACGAGTGGAAGATGGGATACATACCACATTGCTCTCTAGTAAATAATCAACGAGAAGATTGACCAAAAGCTTCTAGAAAAGAAGCGAAGTTGCTTTGAATGTCTCATATTGTGAGAAAAGTGCAAAACATGAAAGGATTTCTTGCCCTCATTAAACGTATTAACGTTTCATCAAATTCTTTGTCTTTGTTTTACGTATGTGGCTTTGGAGTTTTTTTTTTCTACAGATCTATATCAAATTTGAGAAACGTCTCCCAAAGACATTGGACAGACTTGCAAAGTGGCACATCCAAATATAGTTGATCAACTTCAAATGCATGAGGAGGCAATTAATCCCTATCTTTACTCAATGTAATTATCTGTTGCTTTTGAATGATTTCCTTCACCTGATGGCATAGGAACACTTATGTGTATTGGAATGAACATGTTAATATGGTATATACATGCGAATATGCGATGTGCACACTTGCACATGGTATTGCGAATATGGAACGAATCATAGTTTTATGTCCACTCATTTCAAGACAGTTAAAGGAAAAGATATCCAACGATAAGATAACTAAAATCATAGAATGAATTAAGGTATAAATAATAATTTAAAATTTCATGAAACTTAAAAAAATTTCCAAAATTTGAATGCACAGACATAAGTATAAGGGAAAGATGATAAGTGAATGTATGATTGTCTCGGGAATCAGGAGGGATTATTTCCTTCAATAAAATCACAACGAACAATATAGGAGACTATGGATATCACAAGTACTAAAATTTTAGTCCAATTCATCACTTGACTTAAATGATGAAGCATATACTGCTTAATCACTTAAGAAACCAATTAAGGGATTAAGCATATATTGCTTAATCACTTAAGAAACCAATAAATTGATCCACGAGATGGGTCTCATGTTGAAGCATCCACTAGTGCTTATAATATCATGTAATTCTCAAGGTGATATACATTATCTCTATGACCTAAAGTGAAGTTCACACAAGAAATTATCAACATTAAATATCATGAGAGTACCTAAGCTTTATCTCAGTACCTAAGACTCGGTTGTGAGAGTATATTAGGATATCCAATGATCAAATGCTCATTGGAACAAAGATGGTTGGTTTGAAGGGGAATGGGATTCATAAAGAATCCGTATTCTATTTGTCTATTAAAAATCCATTCTAATTGAACTGTATTGGAATTTCATTTGGAATGGGTAATTCCTCTTTTGTTTAGTGAAGATGTGACACATGGATTGGAAGCATGATCCACTTGTATGGGGTGGTGGATACAACTTCCCCTTGAGAATTTATCTTCTATGGCTATTGATCATAAAAGGCCTCATCATCCATGCAGAAAATTTTCCGTTGACCTAAAACAAGGAGTATATATTTCCCTAGATATCTTTAGGACATTAAATTTTCATGGGGGAGATTTTTTCTTTGAAGAAATTATGATGAAGAAATGTTATCTCTATAGATCTTATTTTTTTCATTATCTATGATTTAATACGAGTGTATAGATATGATGATGCACACTTAGCAAATGGATATAGATGTTTGAGTTCAAGGATTCTAGTAGCACACGAATATCACAAGAAAGAAGAAGAATCTTAGAGAATAACACAACAACTATTGTATTATCGAGTGAATGTACAAAGATAATTGACTCATTAGGGTTATAGACATTCACATAGTCGGGAGGTGAATCTCCTAAAGAGGGAAAAAAGTGCCCCATCGTCCTAAGTTTGTTCACACACATCACTTCAAAAATATATCAATGAATTCCCCCTCGATGAGATGTGGTGGACTACCACCATGCCCCATTCTAGATACAAGATCTTTGCCAAAGCTCTTACCAACCACATTGTTTCCTTCTATCTCAGATCCATGAGGACCAAAACGGATTCATCAAAGGAAGTTGGATCCTTGAAACCATCATCAACATTTGGGAAGTTATGAAACATGCTAAAGCTTTATGCTAGAACCTTCTATTTCTTAAGATAGGTTTTGATAAATCATATGATAGATTGGGATCAAATTTTATTATCGTATCGCTCATGGACCTACAATGTAGAAAAAATTTCATCAAAATGGTCTCCAATCTTCTACCAAATGTTCGTACATGGATGAACATCATTGTCTAGCTCTGTTCTACTATTGTTCTGAATCGTTGCATTGGATAGGGATGTTTTCTAGGCTAGATGTGGTTTTCAATTGTTGTGGATGATTTGCATTGTTTATCTAGAAATCAAATTTAGTTGGACCATATTTGAGGTCTTTCTTTATTCGCCATGGCCAAGATCAGATAGCTCTTAAGCATTTCATGGATGATACCAATGCTTTTTTACAGAATGATATTGAAAGTGTCTCTCTATTTTGACATTACCTTGATTTCTTTTGCATTACTTCAAGGTCTAGTATGAACCACTCCAAAATTACTTTCAAGATGTTTTTGAAGCCTCCCTTGAAACTTTTTTTGGGTCAAGGTTGTGAGGATCTCCCCTTTGCCCCTTTGTTCGACATAGCATCCACCATTCCCATCCCCATTCCCATTCCTACTACACTCCACCTGTCCCCCTTGTATCTCATACTGTACACAATACGTTCAATACAATAATTAATTATGTATCACAGTTACAATAGGATTATCAAAGACTAGAAGATCTGAATGCTGCCTTCCAGGCAAAATCACAAAGACTGCAAGCAAGAGTCACAACTTTGGAAGCTGATAAGGAAGCATTCCAGGCGGAATACCTCACCTTAGAGCAAGCTCATATAGAACTAGAGGCCAAGACATCAAATGTGGATGAACAAGCTGTCAATGCTACACGAGCAACATCTCACCAAAGCAAAACTTCGAAGAAATTTAGGGTTTCTCAAGAAGCACATGTCTGTAGTGTTGGAAGAGAACAAGCGGTTGCAACAACAAAACCAAGATAACCTTGAAGCTGTTATGGAAGGGAGAACAAGTGCAGAGATTAGTCTTACAAAGTATCGAGTTGTTCCCTCAGAAGACATAACGATACTACTCGAGGAACGTGCCAACTTTTTAGAGTCATATGAGAAGCTAGAATCAGAATGTGTAGGTCTCAAGAAGGAGCTAGCCACAATCAACACATCTCAACAAGAGCCGACCATCCTCCCTCAGCCTACAATGGAAATGGAATCGCTAAGAAAACAGGTGGAAGAACTACCAGCAAGACTCCTACCATATGAGAGATTACTCTCTCCAATCGAAGAGCCAAAACCTGACACAATGGTGGAAATTCCAGTCAAAGAAAGTTTTGAAGAATCATATGAGCCTGTGCTAGTACCTCAATGGCGTGTCAATGTCGAGGGCCGAGACACCTTTGAGATAGAAGCACCAGAATGGCTAAAGAGGGTAGAACAGATAGGACAAAAACATGATGCTAGAGTAGCCATACGAATCAAGTCTCTCTCTAATCTCGAAGACACAAACTTTAAGTTTACCTATTCTTAGAACCTCTCTCATCAACAACTCATTACCACGTATGAGATGCAGTACATGCCATATTTTGTCTTGTTAGCATATTATAATGCAGAGATTAAAAGGCATATGGGGAAAGAGCCAACATTTGCTACTCAGTTCAAACCAGCTGATCTACGAGACGAGGTATGCGTAGGCTCTATTTTTCAACCCAATTGGTGGGCCCGACTCTTGACAAACTTCCCAGAAATAATGCACACATGGTCCAACATGCCACTATATATTAAATATAACCCATGTTATTGTTCTATAATCCATCTTAGATCCTAGCAAGCATTCACAATTAAGGTCCACAACAACAAAAGGTGTTCCAATTGGATTAACTATTCATACTTTGCTTTGCCCAGAGTGTCACCCACCATTGCCTATATGATTTCCACCATACACCATTGGTTTGCATGACTAAAGAATGTATCATACATTTTTGCATAGATATTTATAAAGATTTTTGAGTTATTGACGATTGTAATCAAGACTTTTCTCAAAATCCAAGCTCCATATATTTCAGCCCAAAGATTTTCTAAAGGGAACTGTGATTTGGTATATGATATGAGCCAAACCCCCTCCATCAACACAGTTTATGCATGGCATGCATGCATAAAGTACTTACTTGCTTGCTACAAGCAGACATTTGAAGAGATGGTCTCTATAGGGTTCTCAGAATACCACTTAGAAATTTTCATTCACAGGACCACCCACCTATTACATCTCTTTGCATTAGAACAAGCCATACATGCAGATCAGCTACACCTGCCACATCTGGACATTCTAGGTCCAGTTGATTGGGATCAAATGATGGTAGACTTGGCAAGAGGACTACGCATACAAAAACATCACCTCGCCACCAATGTTGTTGAATATTACATCAAACACTCCCTACAAAAAGGGTCTATCAGGGACGACAAATGTGAGAGGGGGGTGTTGGCAATAGCCAAGGAAGTCAGGGCATGACAAAATAGGGGAGCCGATGTAAAGAGTCAAAGCAAAGCGATAGCCAAGTAGGACCAAGTAGGCAGAGCAATCAAAAAAGATCTAGCAACTAGGCCTATCCAAAATTTTTAAGATAAATCCTTTTCAATAATGATTTTTATCACTACATGAACCTTGTAAATAGCATTTTTAGTATATTAGACTCCATTTTGTTCAATTCAAGGATTCCTCGATCTTGAGGAGTATTATAAGTATCTACATACCAATTTTCATCATTTTTAGAGCTCATTTGAGCCATCAAACAAGCCCTAGAACCTAATTTTTAACTAGGTTGAACACTAGGTCTAGACAAGACAAAGCTAGTCAAAAATTCTAAAAAGAACAAGAGAGCTCATTTTTGAGGTTACATTGTAAGAGAATAGAACTTATGTAAAAGAGATCTTGGAAAATCAAAAGCACTCCATTGTTCCTCTCTTTGTGCTTGCCTTGTGTGCGCATGTGTCTCTATGTATGTGCATAATATCCTGCTTCTCACTCATGCACTTGTGCCATCACTTTCTCTTGGTCTTCATAACACTCCTCACGTCTCCACGGGTTGATATTTATGAGGTGGATCTCCTCATGTTGGTACTTTCCAAGGTGCTAGAGTGACACACACACATACACACACACATACACACACACATATATACATACATACATACACACACACATATATACATACATACATACATACATATATATATATATATATATATATATATATATATATATATATATATATATATATATATATATATATATATATATATATATGTATATATATATATATATATATGTATGTATGTATGTGTGTGTGTGTTCGTGTGTATATGTATATGTATATGTATATGTATATGCATATCTATAGTATGTGTATATGTATGTGTATATGTATATGTATCTGTATATGTATATGTATGCACAAGCTACAACCAAAGGAGGAAAAGTGTGTGTCTCTAGGATATTCAAATGATCATAAAGGTTACAGGTGCTTCAACCCAAACACAAAGGACTTGAGGATATCAAGGGATGTAGCATTTGATGAGCTACTCCCTTGGTATAAGAAGTATGATTGTATGCAGGAATATGAGAAGAAAAGCATGGACATGATGAAGAACAAATTGACCTAAAACTAAGCGGCCCAAGGTGTTCCATCAATGATGATAGTTCAAGCATGACCTCACCATGGAGGGGGAGATCTTCATCAAGCTTTGAAGCACAATCAATCAACAAAGGCAAAGCAACATTGGTGGAGTTGGATGAAGAAGGCTAGGTCTTCTATCTATTAGGTATATTGATGGGTTTTGAGTTTACTATGAGTCAGTGTTGGAAAATGGTTCTTGGCAACATTGAGAGAAAGCTCTGTTATTTGAAGCGAACGTCACTTAATGTGTCGGACAAAGCAATGGTGATAAACATGTTCCTCATCTCCTTCATCATCTACTTGTTGACTTGCCAGACGCCAAGCAATATTGAGATTCACAAGGTGGAGAGAGTTTGGATGGATGATCCCAATAGGAGGGGATGGCAAAGATCAAATGCAAGACTGAAGCGTAAGGGTGGTATGGTCATTCTAGTTGTGAAGTCCTTCACAAGCAAGATGGTCTCTAAATGGATTATCAAAGCTTAGAGTAACAAAAAGGATTCTTGATCCAAGCTTATCTTGAGGAACTCCAATGAAATTTCTCTCTCCTAGATCCCTAGATGGAAAGGCCTCAATTGGATTACACTTTCATATGGTTGTGCCCAAGATTTTCTATCCTAAGAGCATCACTATCTGGTGACATTTCATGAAATTCCTTTTGATGCCTCATCAAATCAATGAGAAGTAGGCTTTGGTCGAAGAAGCAGTTGGCTGATCAATGGCTCTTTGGAATGCCATTAGGAGTGAAGCTCTTTAGAGAATTTGGAAGAAAACATGTGCAACCAACTTCGACAAACCTTTTAGAAAGTGGTGTATTTGGAATTGTCTTGATTGCCTATATAAAGGAGTGAGAATTGTAAAAGCCCTCCGTTCTTTGAGCACCATAGGACATTCATTGTAGAAAAGAACAAGCTGAAAAGCAAGTGGGTCTGTCACAAAAGGGACGGAAAGGTTATCACTCTCTTTTGTACATTTTTGTTAAAATACACTTCCTTTTTAACCTGATTAACCTATCACAAAATAGCTTACTAGGGTCATAAGTTTATAATCTAGCATAAAAAACTAACAACTAATAATAAGTAGTATTCATTCTTTTATATTTTCCTACCAGCGGTTCTCAAATTGTCTTCTAAATGCAAATGAAAAAAGGGATAAACCCATTATTGCTAGATGTATACATCAAACAATGAGGCTTTCAAATGGCTATATTGATTCAGATATAAAAATGGCAATGGATGATAGAAAAAGATACAACGTCATCCGAACATGTTTGGTTGAATTATCTGGACACGGTGTGATTGACAATTAACGTTCTATGTTCTCTGTTTTCTTGTCTCTTTTTTTTTTTTTAGTTTCGGGACCACATGATGGATATTCTCAGGAGGATAAACTACAAAAAGAAATGTATGTTGAAGAATGGAAAGTATTCCACCTCTCTTCATGTGACAACACCTCTCTTCATGGTCTTTTTCGAAGGATGCACTTCTACTCGAGAGGAATCATCCCCCATCTCAAGCTATATCTAACATCCTCCATCTCAAACTATATTTTCATGACACAAGCTCTATTTCGAGATAGAGAAAAAAAGTGGGCAACAACCGTGGCTACATCTTTTCTTCTATCTTTTAGTACACTCTTCTCTCGTCGTTCTTTTCCTTTATTACATTATATCATAGCACTAATTAATGATTCTTTTGCTACAGAGCTGATAATTATGTTCCTTATACTATGAATATCGGCTCAAGAGAATCTGTTCTAAGTTTCCCCATTGAAAAATATGATAGAGAATATGTGATGTACTGCAATGCTTGGGTTTGGAGAATTTGATATAATTTCTGTAGAATAGACATGATGTTGGATTCTTAGGTATATAAAACAAAAAGTATCTTTGTGTAGGTCCAACAAGAAGCAAACAAAGATTATGTCACTGAAGATTGTGAAAAGAAGAGTACGCTAATGTCATGAATAGTAGTACCTTTAAATATTCATGGAAGAAAAGGGTATCTGCCAGAAAATTAGATCTTGAAACAGACAAGTGTTCCCGAGGTGCACAGATGACAAAGTAGTCCATATCCTCAAGAGAATATAAGCCCAACGAGTTCTTCATAGAAAAGTCCATATTATTCGTGAGCGAGAGGATCCGAAACCACAAAGGTGTTCCTTTGTTTCGGCCACCTTCAATAATCCAAAGAGGTGAGTTCAGAAGTAAATGAATCCTTCGTGAAAAGGACAATCGAATTATCAACCTGTTTGTAACTTCTTCCGATGCTCTCGAATATTTCTTTATTATCGTATAATTTAAATCTGTGTTTGACAAAAATTCAAAATCAATGAATTATTTAATTTCTTTTTTTTTTTGTATTTGAATAAGATTACTAGATGATGAAATTTATCCCATAATGGTAGAACTGCAAGAAAATAAAAGAGCGGTCCAATATGTCTCGTAAGTGGTTTGGTAAAACTTTGACATCTTGAGGCAGAGGTTCAGAGTTCAACTCACAGGCTGCACATCCAATGACTCATGTCTGTTTAAACCAGTTGTAACTCAGTCTAGCTCCTGCTTTGTGAGATACTAGGGGTCTTGCGGGTACTATGCCCATTCATCTACACAGTTATAGTTTCCAAACTAGATCCGATCCTCTCGCTCATGATGTTCAGCCACGAAGGCCTAAAATTCATGGGCAGCCCAAGTTCGAGCCTTCCTTATGACAGGGAAAAACATTTTATGCCTATCATATGAAAGGTTTTTAATAAAAACTCCCTGTCAATTGACACACATTTTTTAATCATGACAGCGTGACCAGGTTCTCATAAAAAGTGGGAGGGTTTGACACCATTTGAGCCTATAAGCATTTCACTATGGATGTCAAGTTTCAACTTATAAGCATTTCGCTATGAATGTGAACTTAAAGACAAATCCAAAGACTGCATATACAATGAGGAAAGGGCAACTTCCAACGCACGTCTGTCAGGTTTCTCTAGTCAAACCTGAGTATGTTCAAAGAGCTTCCATATGGACACATTCAATCAAATTTCATGTCTATTGTGCGTTCAATCAGAATTCACAATCAAATTTCATGTCTATTGTGCGTTCAATCAGAATTCAGATTCAGTAATATACATCCATTGTATTGTACTTACTATTACTACTCATCCATTGCACATCATGCCAATGAAAGCTTGAAGTCGAACTGTCAAAACGTGTATGCCTCAATATCTCTTCAATTCACTATGTGGGAAATAATAAGGATTATAATGCTACTCAAAGGCGATTTGGGAAACAAAACAATAGGGCAACAGTTGTATGGTACAAGATTGTAGTTCAGAGATTCATGTAGTGTGTTATACTTATGTGTTCCTCGAGTAGCTTTGATGTGAACCTTTTCCCTATACATGGGCACTTTTTACTCTAGTGTTGGCTAGAGGTTTTTTCCCCATGTTACCACATACTTGATACTCTCATATGTGGTGGTACTTTGTACTTAGGGATATTATTCAGCTCTTACTTCACTTCAGTTCATCGATCAATAGAGAGAGCTATTCCAGCCATCATCTTCTCCGTGTGTCTTGCTGCGTTTGTGCTCCTTGTGTGTTCTTCTTGTGTGTCTCTTGCACTTCTACACACACCCAACAGTGGTATCAGAGCAGGTTCAGCTTCTTCTCAAGTTTCGGTTTTTCGCGTCGCGGCGCGCGTGCACTTTAACAGTCCAAATCGACTTCCGAGCATAGAACTATGAATTTTAGCAGCCCGAAAACATTTCCACCAGGTGTGCTGGGGTTTTACCCCCATTTCGAAGCCATTCGTGCAGTCAGAATCGCCATCAGAGTGACGGTTTGTGAGCTGAAATTTCAGCATTCGTCGAAGTGAAGATTTTGTCAGATTCTTGTTCCTTAGTGAAATGGTGGGCAGTAATGACTTGTTTGGCATGCTTCAAGCTGAAGATAAGCTTGATGGGACCAACTATCCGATGTGGTCTTACATGATGAAGCATGTTCTTGTTGCAAAACAACTTTGGAACATAGTGGCAGATGTAGATTGAAGATCGGCAGGTGCTTCTACTTCACAGTCTATTGTCACAGATGGAGCTTCTTCTTCGAGTACAGTGGTTTCTCCTTCTCCACCTACATAGGAGCAGCTTAGATGGGATGGAAAAGATGCTCAAGCTCATGCTTTGATTGCACTTTCAGTGAAGCATCATATAGTTCCACACATTCGGTCATGTTCTACATCGAGACAGGCTTGGGACACTCTTGCTTCTTTGTATGCCGTGCGTAATGAAGCACGTGTTGCATACTTGAGGAAGCAACTTGAGGATGTATGTATGGCTGAAAATGAGTCAGTGGATGTGTATGTGACACGCATCAAGGACTTGAAAGAGCAATTGGCAAACATAGATGAGATCATTCCGGATGCATCACTCATTTTTACATTGTTGAAAGGATTACCAGAATCTTTTCAAAGCTTTGCTACTACACTTCGCTTGATTGCAAAAGGAAATCCTAATATGTATGCATTTGATGAGGTTGTGTCTCTTCTTTTGCAAGAAGAGCAATCTAGAGTGAATAGGAGTGGTTTGATTGAGGGAACGCATGCACTTGCTATCTCACAAAAAGGGAAAAGCAAGTATGGTTCAGCTTTTGGTTCATCAAAACCAAAGCCTCAAGCTTCCTCTTCCACTCATTCCTCTAATGATGGTGATTTGCAAAAGAAGAAGAGATGCAAATATTGTTGAAAGGCTGGTCATGCTATTGATGAGTGTAGAAATCTTGCTAAACGCAATGAAAAGAAGAAGGAATCCGGCATGTCTATTGCTGAAAATTCAGCAAATGCAAAGAATGATGAAGCTAACATGGCTCAAGATTTTTTGGCATGTGTTTTTACATGTCATTATGATGCTTCTTTACATTCCAAATGTATGGTTGTGAGTGAGGCTGATTCGGATTGGTTCTTTGATAGTGGTGTTTCAAAGCACATAACATCATGCAAAAGATTTTTTGCCTCTTTGAAAGATGCACCTAAAGGAGGACATGTGGTGTGTGCAAACAATGCCTCTTATCCTATCATTGGAGTAGGAGAAATTGAGCTTACGGTTGCAAATGGAGGTGTGATTCTCTTGAAAAATGCATTGTATGTGCCCGGTATAAAGAAGAACTTAATTTCAGTTCCGTTGATTGCCAAAGCTGGACTTCATGTACACTTTGTTGATGATAAGTGTATGGTTCATGATTTCAGCAATGGCAATGTTATTGTGATGTCCGGTACATTATGTAATGGTTTGTATCGCATGGATACATACAAGAGGGCTGCCTCGAATGCCTTAGTTGCTCATACTTCTTCCATGGCTGAAATGGAGCTTTGGCATGCTCGTTTTGGTCATTTAAACTTCAATAGTTTGCTCTACTTGCAAAAGAAGGACATGGTTATTGGCTTGCCTACACTTGAGTCCATTGAAAAGCATGCATGTGAAGGTTGCATTCTTGGAAAAATGCATCGTGCTTCTTTTCCAAAAGATAGTCATACACACACTACCCGAAAATTGCAACTTGTTCATAGTGATGTATGTGGTCCGGTCAAGACTCCATCTTTTGGGAAGCATGTATATTTTGTTACCTTCATTGATGATGCTACTCGCCATACATGGGTGTATCCTATGAAAGCAAAGAATGAGGTATTTTCTTGCTTCAAAGCATTTTTAGCTATGGCTGAAAATTTTTCTTCACAAAAGCTTCTGACTCTACGCACGGATCGTGGTGGTGAATACATGTCACATGAGTTTAATGCTTTTCTTCGTGAAAGAGGTATTTCACACCAATGTACGGTGCCATATACACCTCAACAAAATGGTGTTGCCGAGCATAAAAATAGAACTCTACTTGAAATGGCACGATGTATGGTTAAAGGAAAGCATCTTCCTCATAAGTTTTGGATGGAAGCGGTCATGTGTGCAAATTATGTGTTGAATCGCTGCCCTACAAAAGCATTGAGAGTCATCACTCCTTATGAGGCTTGGAATGGTCATAGGCCTATGGTTAGTCATATGCGTGTGTTTGGTTGTTTGGCATATGCTCTTGTGCCATCACAACAATGTCATAAACTTGATGACAAGGCAAAGAAATGTATATTTGTTGGTTATAGTGCTGAAAGTAAGGGATATCGGTTGTACCATCCATTGACGAACACAATTATTGTGAGTCGAGATGTGGTATTTGCTGAAAATTCAGTTTTCCCTCTACTTGAATGCAAAAAACTGCCAACAGTTAACTCACAAGATGTGTTCGATACACTCATGCCTTTGTTCCAAAATGGTGCGCTTGACTATGGCCATGTAGACCAGCCAACTGAGGTTCAAAGGGCTGAAAAATTCCAGCCAAATAGAGCTGAAAATGCAGAGAATTTCCAGCCAAACATGGCTGAAAAAATTCAGCCAAAAAATGTCAAAACTATTGGAAATTTCCAACCACATATGGCTGAACATTTGCGTCAAAATATGGCTGAAACTGAGCATGAAATTCGGCCCACGCATGATATACATATTGAAGATGTTTTACATAATGAACGCATGTCTATCAAGAGTGCACAATCTATGCCAAAGTGGCTGAAACAAACTTTGCAGGACAGCAAATTGAGTGCACCTTTACTTGGTAGAACAAGATCAAGCTCTCACCGTGCATCAAGTAATTTTGTGGATTATTCTCTTATTGCTACAACATGTAATGAAGAGCCACTTTCTTTTGAAGATGCATGTGACGATCCACAATGGATTAGTGCTATGCAATCAGAAATGGATTCCATACATAGGAATGGTACTTGGGAGTTATGTGAATTGCTAAAAGGAAAGAATGACATTGGTACAAAGTGGGTTTACAAGATTAAGAGAAAATCTGATGGTAGCATTGATCGCTAAAAAGCTAGATTGGTTGCCAAAGGATATGCACAACAATATGGCATTAGAGGAAACTTTTGCACCTACTTCACGCATGACTACCATTTGTACCGTGGTTGCATTGGCTGCCCATCGAGGTTGGAAAGTGCATCAATTGGACATAAAAACAGCCTTCTTGAATGGAGATTTGCAAGAAGAGGTCCATGTGAAGCAACCTCTTGGATTTGCTATGAAAGGGAAAGAGCATATGGTTTGTCGCTTGCATAAAGCCTTGTATGGTCTCAAGCAAGCTCCACATGCATGGTATGACAAAATACATGCTCTTGGCTTCACATGTAGTCCGATTGAAAGCACACTCTATGTACGCAAAAATGGGGCTGATCTTATAGTGCTTGTTCTTTATGTTGATGACATACTCTTGACTGGGTCATGTGATGCAAAACTTGACATTCTTATGGCTGATTTGCAGCATACTTTTGATGTCACTTATCTTGGTCTTTTGAGCTACTATCTTGGCATCCAGTTTGTATCCGTTGAGGGGGGAATTGTTATGCATCAAGCAAAGTATGTTGAAAAACTACTTCAGCGTTTTGACTTTGAGGATTGCAAGTTAGTTTCCACACCAGTTGAGACAAGATTTAGATTCTCAGTTGAGGATTCCAGTGATGCATTTGACACTTCTCTTTATCAGCAGGCTGTGGGATGTCTTATATATGCATGCAACAAAAGGTCGGATATACAGTATGCAGTCTCCTAGTTGAGTCGATTCATGCATAGCCGTGGCACTAAGCATTGGCAAGCGGTGAAACGTGTTTTTAGATATCTTTGAGGCAGTTTTTGAGCTTAGGCCTCTTTTATGGCAGAGATGTTCAACCATGCTATCATGCTTTTACAGATAGTGATTGGGCTGGTTGTTATGATACTCGCGTGTCCACTAGTGGTAATTGCTTTTTCCTTGGAGACTCATGCATATCTTGGTTGAGTAAGAAGCAACCTACAGTGGCGACATTGAGTTGTGAAGCTAAGTACATGGCAGTTTTCACAGCTACAGTGGAGTGTATATGGCTGAGACGCCTATTGATGGATCTTTGCATGGAGATTGATGCTACTACGCATATTCTCATAGATAGTCAGAGTGCTTTGGCTGTTGCATGAAACCCAGTGTTTCATGCACGGACCAAACATATTGAGGTGCATTATCACTATGTGAGAGAGCGCCTTCATGCAAGAGATATTGATTTGGTATATGTGCCTACACAAGATAATGTGGCAGACATATTCACCAAAGCTCTTCCACGGGAAAAGTTTGAAGCTTTTCGCAAAGCTTTAGGCTTATTACCTTGTGGGGGCTGATCTGTCACTCCCTGTATGTGTTCACATCATTCGTTCCAAGGGGGTTTGTTACACTTATGTGTTCCTCGAGTAGCTTTGATGTGAACCTTTTCCCTATACATGGGCACTTTTTACTCTAGTCCTGGCTAGAGGTTCTTTCCCCATGTTACCACATACTTGATACTCTCATATGTGGTGGTACTTTGTACTTAGGGATATTATTCAGCTCTTACTTCACTTCAGTTCATCGATCAATAGAGAGAGCTATTCTAGCCATCGTCTTCTCCGTGTGTCTTGCTGCGTTTGTGCTCCTTGTGTGTTCTTCTTGTGTGTCTCTCGCACTTCTACACACACCCAACATAGTGCTGGAATACAATTCTCTCATGATCTATTTGCTGCTATTGAAGGCTGTAAACAAAACAAGATATCCATGCTTAAACTTATACTCTCTCATCATTTTGAGTTAACTAATATATATCTATATTTAAACCTGAGTATATTCAAAGAGCTTCCCAATGGAATTGTTTGTCTGATTTTACTATGCACAGAAAATATCTTGATGAGACACCAAAGCTTGGTCTTAAAAAAGCTCCCAACATTTCAAATGTCCTTAATGCAATCATGGTCTATGATCATCGAGATTTTAAGGGAAGTGAGCTAAAGGAACTCAATAATTATCTACAATCTTCAATGCTCCCCACTTAAATCCTCAATGCATACAACATGTGCACTCATCAACTTTGTATTATCGACAACAGACTAACAACATATTAAGCTTTTCTTTAATAGGATCATCATGCAAGTAGAACATCAAAATGAATGTCCTACAAGTACTAAGCACATATCTGAGCTTATTTAATGAAATAGCAGATAAGTCATGAACCAGATTGATGCATGGAGGCATGACTCATTACTTCAAGAGCAAAACACAATTCAAAGATTTGGAAAAGAAAACAATAGGGCAAAAAACAACAGAATGCATACAACATGTGCACTCATCAACCATGTATTATCTACAACAAGAATGACAACAAATTAAGCTTTTCTTTAACATAATCATCATGCAAGAAGAACATCAAAATGGATCTCCTATAGGTATTGAGCACATATTTGAGCTTATTTAATGAAATAACTGATAATTCATGATCCATATTAAAGCATGAAGTCACTATTTCAAGAGCAAAACATAATTCAGAGATTTGGGAAAGAAAAACCATAGGGTAGCAGCTGTATGGTAGGATTTTTGTTCAGAGGTTCATGTAGTGCTCGAGTACAATTCTCTGAGGATATATTGGGTGCTATTGAAGGCTGTAAATAAAAATTGATATTCATGCTTAGAGTTAATACTCTCTCATCAGTTGGAGATAATTAATATATATCTCTAGTGAAACTTGAGTATATTCAAAGAGATTCCATATACACATAGCCAATTAAAATTCATGTATACGGTATTTTCAATCAAAACTTAGATCTCGTACTATACTTATAATTGTACTACTATACATCCATTGTACTGTACTTACTACTACTATGCATCCATGCTTAAACTTAATACTCTCTCATTAGTTCGAGCTAACTAATATGTATCTCTAATGAAACCTAAGTATATTCAAAGAGATTCCATATGCACATAGTCAATTAAAATTCATGTACATTGTACATTCAATCAAAATTCAGATTCAGTACTGTACTTATTACTATACTACTATACATCCATTGTATTGTACTTACTACTACTATGCATCCATGCTGAAACTTAATACTCTCTCAACAGTTCGAGATAAGTAATATATATCTCTAGTGAAACATGAGTATATTCAAAGAGATTCCATATACACACACTCAATTCAAATTCATGTATATTGTACATTCAATCAAAATTCAGATTCAGTAATATACTTATTACTATACTACTATACATCCATTGTACTGTACTTACTACTACTATGCATCCATTGCACATCAGGCCAATGAAAGATTGAAGTTCGAGATTCATGTAGTGCTGGAGTACAGTTCTCTCATGAGACCGAAAGTTTAACTTTCCAATCATAATGAACAATAAAGAGCTTTCTCTACCAGAATTTCAATATGATAAAATGAAAGTAATTTTATGATGAAATATTGAGATTCTCAATTCAATGGCATGGCTCTTCTCTTTTTTGCACTTGTCTACATACCAAATACATCTTCCCAATCAATATGATGAATTCCACATCCATCAATGGATAGAAGCATCGAAGCATCTAATTATGTATCTAGTCCTAATGAAGATCGAGATGTGCTTTTTGATAAAATTTTGTTGTGAAAATCCTCATTCACATGCAAAGGTGCTGGTAGGAATAACCAATTCTATCTGTCATACTTTCATTGTTTCAGGATATAAATCCCACCATGAGTTTGTATCAATACAAGCCTTCCATGCATCATGCATGCTTTTATGTTTTGCAACTCTACAAAGTACTCCCACAAAGTCCTCCCTTTTATTTACACATTTGCGAATATCAATCATATGAGTGTCAATATTGAGACAATTAATTATCCTATTTAACCATTCATGTTTCATCCTCTCATGATCAGTTATGTTTGATGGATACGAAGATGGGCTGAATATTTTGAATGCATTATACATTGAAAGGTCTTCAAACCGTCTATCAAATGACTCCAAAACATTCTTTACATAAATCTTTGACATGCAAATACATGCTTCAAGTGATCCAATCTCTTTGTCATGATTATTTTGAAATGAGTTGAGATCAATTTCTTCATCTTCACCATGAGAGTCACTCACCTCTTTACCTTTTCTCTTATTTGCATGCATAGGAATAGACTGAAACCTCAAAGCATGCTTATGCAAATTTCCATTTGCATCTTCATATAATAGCATTGATTCTCTTGCCATGGTGAGCTTAGGCCAAAGTTATATGCATCCAGATCAATTTATCTTCTCCTCAACTTTTAAACAGTTGAATCAATCATTGCACCAATAGTTATAATATCTATTTCATGTCTTTGGAACTCCATATTAAGCTTGTTCAATTCTTTGAGTACATCACCTAAGAAATGGATCATGAATTGCACTGAAAAGATTGTAATATTTTTGTACCATTTTTTCTCGCTACGTTGCCATTGCTTTAAAATAGCCGGCATTATATTTACAAGTCTTTCCATCACTTGACCTCTTGAAAGCCTTCTCACTGAATGGATTTGTAATGCTCTCATATCAACAAGACAATATTCACTTATGATTTTCTGAAGCTCATCATGATGCTTTGAAGATTTTCCCAACCATGACTACACTTTGTTTGCTACTTTGTCAACAAATGCATATACATATGGATGTGTGACAAAGCCGTCTTTAGCTGCAAGAGCTTGCCTATGTACAATGTAGTGAACCCCCAATATATGAGGCATAGACTCTTGGAAACATGCAAGTACACGTCTTTTATGTACAACCATTACAGATGCACCATCTGTGGCAATAGCAGTAAGTCTATGAATATCCAACATATTGTCTTGTAAAAATTTATTGACAATATCAAAAATGCACTTTGAACTTTCATTTTCCAAAGATAGTAACTCTATGAATACACATCGAATAGGTCCTTTTCCTGCATTTGTCACATACAAAACATAAATAATCAAGCTTTTTTGTATTGTATGATCCTTGCTCTCATCAATGAGTAAAGAATAAACTGTACTTGCACGGATATCACCTAACAACTCCATCTTTATATGATCTTTTATTACCATCAACATTTCTTTTTCGGACACTGCATTGACATATGAACCATATTCATATGATGCTGGCATATTCGATGTGTCTAGCTCTTGTAAAAGCTTACAATGGATTGGGTACTTGTTCAATGGAATGTCCTCCAATGCACAAAAATAAACAATTTTCATGCACGTAATAATTCTTTTCTTCTCGGTATTAACAATGTTTCTCATACCATGATCCATTGGACCTTCTCCAATATTATGAAGCCTTTTTCTTGCATTGATCAAATGCACATCATCTTTGTGATCAGAGGTCAATGCATGATCACATAGATTTGAAATCATAATACTTTAGGATCCACCCTTAGTACACATATTTGTCTTCTTTGCTTCCTCACAGTAAGAACATCTGATCCTTTCATCATTTGTCATAGACTTTGATAAATAATCCCATGGATGTAGCAACACCCATGATTATGCCACTTTCTAGCAGTCTTTTTAATAGACTATAGCTCTCATTGCTAGTGCTCTCTACATGAGAATATTCCACACTATTAGTAGAATGATCATGACTTCACATCATGTTCATGCTTTTGTTTTCAAGAGATGCACTTACATTAATCCTGTTTGCATCCACATGATTAGATACACATCCGATATCAATGCTAGTTGCTTCCTTACAAAGAAAGCTATATAAGTTAGGCTGAGACTTTCTTTGTCCCATTGAAGATGAGAAGCGAGTGTCTTTCTGGGAGTCAAATAGGCTTTGAAAGCAAAGGATGAAGCTTTGAGGGCCCAAAGCATGCTCAAGGTAATGTTAATCTTAGTCTTTCCCCTTCTTCAAACACCACAAAAGTGTAGCTTAGTGGAAAGAGATTGCCACTTAAGCAAAATCCGTGGTGAACAATATTGGGATGTATGACCTCATGGGAAGTATTAGGAATCACTGTCTTCCTTGATCCTTGAGGTTCTCCCTTGCATGCATAAAACAACATCAATGGTGACTTTGGTGAATCGGATGACAAGGTCTATGCCTTGGTCACTACCTTAGTCATAAGCCTTGGAGAAAGCCTTGGATGGGTGGGTGGGTGCTCCCTTTGCTCGCACAAAAGGAAAAAGATTTTGCATCAAAATGCTATGAAAGCAATGAAGTATATCTTTGATCATGCCAATGGTAGACTCTCCTTCTTTAGAGCTCAACAATGATACCCTTGTTGCAGAAACCCGAACTCCGGTGCCGCACATAGTAGTTGTAATCTACACCGGGGGTGTAGAATACAAAAAAAAAACACAGTACAAAAACCAAAAACATAGATTTCTTAGGTCATACAAATGTGGTCATTCTTATAGTATGTGGCTGAGGACGATACTATATGTTTTATTAAAGAACATATACAAAAGTTTCCAACAGCCATTTGGTCTTTCAGATGGACATTAACGATAACACTTATCAAACCATATGGTAGTCAACGTAGTTACTATGCTAAGTAGCATATATCATATGCTAATGAGAGTCATCATTATCTTAATTGCAATTGTACTTATTATCTAGATATGCTTAGAAAATATGCATACTAGCATAGAGACCATGCTAACTAGCACATCCTATATGCTAGTTAACATACTCACTATCCCAAGATTATGCTAACCAAATTTGCTTGTTACCATGATATGGGTAGTTAAAGATCCTATTGAGATCATTATTAATGATAGCTTCTTGTTTTCCTTGCAAGTTGAGATCTTTGAAAAGTTTTGATAGAGGTATATAGACTACACAATCAAGCTGAGGAAATTTGAGTTCTTGAAGCAGTTCTTTGATCAGTGAATGAAGCATATATATTATACCTGTTGATGTGAGCACCATGTACAAATGTTCTCTCTAAAGGATAACTTGAACGAGCTCCATGGAACTGGGTGCCAATGTAAAATTATTGCCTGTTAATCTTGTGATGATAGTGTGAAAAAAGGTTGTGTCATAGAGAGACACACTTTCAAGAATATTACCCATCTTTGGGAGTCAATTTTGTGTCCAATCAAACCTACTTCACTTTTCTGTGATAGAGGTTTCTTGAAAGGAGAATGTAACAAATGTAAAGCTGAAAATTTGGAAACATGCCCCAATGAGAGTTCAATGCAAGGTATTGTTATATGCATAAATTTGTTTGCATATGAGAAGGAAACAAAAAAAAACATGTATGTTTTTTTGTAAAAGCAGTGTATTATGGGTTGTTCTTGTAGTTATTAAAGAATAAAATAAAAACTTTTACCTCCCATAACTACATTTTTCAATGGAAAGCACATAAATTCCAAGATTGCCTTCACAAATACTTAGAAAATGTAATTGTTTTACTTATCCATTCTATTAAAAACTACACATTCATTAGGGTGAAAAACGGTCGAAAAGGGGCTGTTTGCTAATGACAAATTAAGAAAATTGACAAATAGAGTCTTTCCACGTGCACAAGAATATAACATTGCTGTCTCTTTTAACGGTATGAAGAAATTCCTTTTTTAATACAATATTCTCTAAAAGTGCCGCTAAAGTGATGAAGAGTCTCGTATTTAGTGTACAATTTTTTGGTTTGATGCAAGAAAAGATATTTTTGCACACTACACAAAGCATATTCTCAAATTTCCAAGAAGGAATTGATTTTTGAAGTTTTGGGTTCACAAAATTTCATGATCATTGAGTGACAGGTTTTACATCAAATCAAAAGTTTCCGCATGTACAAAGCCTTCTTCTCTATAAATACTGCCAAAATTTGTGAACGTCAATTTCTCGCTTTGAACATTCTTCTTCTTCTAAATTCAAATGGCTTCTTCTTCTCGTCGTCCTTCCAATCGTGTAACCTCATGTGAGGTTTACAACAGAACTAGAGAGGATTCTTTGTGGAAACCTCTTTCTGTGAAAGTAAATGAATGGGTAACTATGCTTCCTAGCTGCAGAGGTGCCCATAAAGTCAAGCGTGCCAAAAGAGACAACACAAGAAACCACTGGACGGGACGTATTCTCAGTTTCAAATTAAAGATATGCGGTTGGTTTGCACGAGTACAACATGTGTACACCGCTAAGGATCTTGTTCTAGAAAATCATCTGCAATTCCCTTCGTACTATAAGTGAAGTTTTACAATGCTCTTCTATCATTCTAGTTGTTTGTGTATAACAAAACATATGTCTTTGTACTGCAGATATCTTTCCTTCCAATATTGTGGAATGGCAACATGTTGAATGTTTAACAGGAACATTGAGAGTTCTTCATAAGGAATATGCAAAACTCATGTATGCAGACAAATCTGTTCAATTTTTCAATAGCATAGAGTTATTTATCCATTATGCAGATTATCAAGTGCCATCAAGGAGGAGTTCTTATGGAAATCTTGTACATGTACCTGGTCCTTGCATCTCTTCATTAGATTGGGATGCTCCTGATCATTCAACAGTTTCAAGTTTTCTATGCAAAATGAAATTTGACATCCAAAAGGCAATGTCAACACGCCGAATTTTGAGAAGGATAAAGATTCAATGGTTTTTGCCTATTCATGTCTTTGTAGCATGCTTTAAAAACATGTTATTACAGAAAACAAAAACAATGCGGTTAAATAGGAGAGTCTCACTACAAGAAAAAGGGGGGCATAGCGACGCCCCCGAATCGGAAAAAAAACGGGAACCGTCGCTTATGCGACGAGGTCATCGCATAAGCGACGGTAGGAATTTTGAATTTTTTTTTTCCCCGACCTTCGTCGCATAAGCAATGCTAGCGTCGCTTATGTGACGCTAATTAAAGAGTGTCGCTAATTTTGTCGTTGCCTAGCGACGGTGTGAGCGACGTTGGCAAACTGCAGAGTGTCGCATATGCGACGCTCTGGAATGTAAAAAAAAAAAATTGATTTCTCCCGGCACATTTGTGTCGGGACTTGGACGCGAGCAAGAAGAGACCGAGAGAGAGAGAGAGAGAGAGCGCATGAGAGAGAGAGAGGGCCGCACAAACTAACAGCAAGCAGGTATGTGCACACACACACACTTACACACACATACATATGTACACACACATATACACACATATACACACACACACATACACATAGACACACACACACACACATACACACAAATACACACACATATACGCACATACACAAATAAGGTTGCATACACACATGCATTCATAATGCATACACATGCACACACATATACACATACATATACACACACATACACACATACACAGACACATACACACACATACACACACACATACACACACACATACACACATACACACACATATATGCATACACACACACATAGAGAGAGACATGCACACACATACACATACATGCATACATAATGCATATGCATATGCATACATCCATACATACTTACATGCATACACACACATATGCATACATAATGCATATGCATATGCGTACATACATACATACTTACATGCATACACACACATATGCATGCATAATTCACATGCATACATACACATACATAATGCATATGCATACATACACATACATAATGCATACACACACATATGCATACATAATGCATACACACACATACACACATATGCATACATACACACATAGACACATACACACATAGACACATACACACACATAGACACATACACACACATAAACACATACACACTCATAGACACACACACATACACATAGACATGCACACACATACACACACATACACACATAGACACATACACACATAATGATGCATTCACACACATACACATGCATACACACATAGACACACATATACACACACACATAGACACACATATACACACACATATACACATATACATACACACTCATAGACACACATAATGATGCATTCACACACATACACATGCATACACACATAGACACATATATACACTTACACATCCAAACATACACACTCATAGACACACATTCATACACACACACATCCAAACATACATAGACACATAGACACACATAGACACACATAGACACATACACACATAGACACATACACACATAATGATGCATACACACACATACACATGCATACACATACATATGCATACATACATGCATACACATACACACATAAACACATACACACACATAGACACATACACACATAAACACATACACACTCATAGATACACACACATACACATAGACACACACACATACACACACATATACACACACACATGCACACATACACATGTAAAAACACACATACACATGCATACACACATACAGACACATATACACACACATACACACACATACACACACATATATGCATACACACACACATAGAGAGACATACACACATAAACACATACATGCATACATATGCATACATAATGCATATGCATATGCATACATTGTACATACATACTTACATGCATACATAATGCACATGCATAGATACATACACACACACAGACACATACACACATAGACACATACACACACATAAACACATACATACTCATAGATACACACACATACACACACATATACACACACATACACACACATACACATGCATACACACATACAGACACATGTACACACACATTCACGCACATATATGCATACACACACATATAGAGACATACACACACATACACATACATGCATACATATTGCATACGCATATGCATACATACATACTTACATGCATACATAATGCACATGCTTACATACACATACATAATGCATACACACACATACACACATATGCATACATAATGCATATGCATATGTATACATACATACTTATATGCATACATAATGCACATGCTTACATACACATACATAATGCATACACACACACATAGACACATACACACATAATGATGCATACACACACATACATATGCATACACACACATATGCATACATACATGCATACACATACACACACATAGATACATACATACACATAAACACATACACACTCATAGACACACACACATACACATAGACACACACACATATACACACACACATACACACATAGACACATACACATGTAATGATGCATACACACATACACATGCATACATAGACACACATAATAGTGAATCATAAGAGCTATCATGCTCTACCACATCAAGTGTATCATCATGCTCCACATGAGCTAACTGCACAACATCAATACCAAGGTCAAACTGATGATCAAACTCTGACTGAGTATCATCACAATGCTCTATATGAGCATCCAGATCATGCTCTAAAGCATCCAACTGATCATCCGAAGTGTGCTCCATAAGAGCATCCATATGATCAACAAAATCATGCTCTACATCAGCATCATGAGCATCTGAGACATGCTCTACATATGCATCCATCTGAGCATTTGAATCCTGCCATACATGTGCATCATGAATGTCAATAGACATATGTGTAGGTAGACAAAATGAGACATGACGAGTCTCACATCGCACATAAGGCTGAACTCCCACTGAGACGAGATTGTCTCTCACATGAAGTACCTGTAGTGGATACCTGTGCCCAATCCTAGCACCTCTGACAAGCATAAGTTGTCCCAACTGCAACTGAAAATGATGCTCACCAAGGAATGCATAACATCTGCTCTCCTGTAACTGGCTAACTGAAATCAAGCTCATAGGGAATGAAGGCACATAGCGTACATGTCTGAGTATAAGTGATGCTCCACTAGGTAGCATAAGGCATATATCTCTCGCACCCTCAATATCATATGTCGTACCATCAGACATGTGCACACATCCACGACTCTCACCTGAGAATCGATAAAACCACTCGCGATGTGGAGTAATATGAAAACTGGCTAATGCATCAAGCAACCAAGCCATATGTGTGCCATCCAATGAACAAGAGGAATCTTGAGATGAACCATAGGAGAAAGTGATATCACCATCACTGGCATAATCAACTACCATAGACTCTCCTGAAATCACTACCTGACCTGCATCACGTGCATATCTCTGACGTCGTCGTCGCATCCGCCTGAAGCAACGCCGTCAAATATGGCCCTCATGACCACAATGCCAACATCGAAGTCGTCGATGTGATCTATGTCTAACATGAGTCAATGGACTCGCATACATATCATGTAGTCTCTGCCATAATGCACTACTCCTCTCCTCATACATAACAGACTCATATATAGAATCCACAAGCTGTAATCGGATAGTGGAGCTGGCCAATGCATCCATATCCATCCATACGTGGTCGGCCATGTCACGAGGCCTCTGTGCATCTCTATGCACATACATGTGTAACCCTGCACGAACCAATGTATGCCACATCTGAGCTTTCCATCTCGGAAAGTCAATACCATCGAATCGAGAAAACACCATGCTGGCAATCCAAGACTAGCAATGTAACAAGAGACTAAAAACAATACTCTATCACCAATAGGATGACACCTGCATATCCATATGCATAACTCATATCACATATGTCTCACTGGAGAAGAAAACCGTGTGAACCACCTGTCACATAACCATGCATCTAGCATGCACATAAAACCATGAGCATAAGCCTGCTCACCAAGTCTCCAAAGTGACCAAATAGATGTGAAAGAATCCCGGGAAAATTTCGACAGAGTATCCCCTGTAAACTGAGCAATCAAACAAGATAACCAATAATGAAAGAACAATAAGTAATCTGTCACCACCTGTCACTGATCAAATCAAGAAGATAATGGCAACTACATGTGCCAAAAAACTAATGGCAATACACGCCAATACAATGGTGATGCACCTCCCACTCAAGAATGAATCCTGCAAGATGGTCCAACCTATCACAAATAACCTGTGACCAAGTCCAAATGAATGGAGATAAACAATGATCCAAAGCTATCACACAAGCTTCAAGATCCAATAGAGCTTCTTTCTAGCATAAAAGCCGATGAAATTTCGGCAGAATCTCCTCTATAAACTTGACTCTAGAACCAAAATAACCATGTGGGAATCACCATCTACAACATCAAATCAATGAACATTTGCTAATACAATAGCAAATCAAGGTGACAAACAAGTGTGCAATTGAGGCTCCAATCTGGATCATGTACCTGCAAAGAAAACAAAAGATACAAGTACCAACCAAGATCCAATGTCAACTCTCACAAAAGTATGTGCAATTGGAAAGTAAATCCGTAACCAAGTGGCATAAGCAAGATATAGACCACAATGCCACTATACATCCATGATCGAACTCATGATGACATAAACCTCAAAGAAGAGTATACCACAATGTCATCTTACATGCCAAACACGTGACAAGATCATGCTCTACTCTCATATGGAGGAGCTACCACAATGATCATACATGTACAATGCCTTCAAGCTCTAAGAATAAGAGCTTGCACACCAAAAATTTTCTCTCGAAGAAGTTCCAAAGCAAATTCAACCTCCAAGAGCAATTAGGGTTCTTATAGCATAAATGTGTTGCTCTGTGTTTTGTTGTTTCAGAGATGATAACCTCTAAATCTGAACTTTGGTTCTTCAGCAAACTCCAAGATCTAATTCTTGGCTACGTAACGAGATAAAGAACACCTCAATTGAAGGTGCGTAGCTCAAGATATGCTCAAAACAAGCACCTGCTGTCAATTTCACTTTCACTTGCAATAGTACTGCTCTGTATTCTGCAATTTCGGCAACCTAAAACTTAGAATCTGGATTTGGCTTATGCTACAAAGTTGTAGCTATCTTTCCAAGCTACGCACAGCAAGTTGAATCATTGAATTCTGAGCTGTAGAACTCAAGTTATGATCCAAAAACGGACCTGCTATCCTATTGAATGTAGATTCGTTTTGTACAATAGTCTGCGTTTTTCAAATTTTCGGTACTCTAAAAGTTCAAACCAGGTTCTGCGTCCTTCTGTGCAGTTGTAGCCCTCTGTGTTAACTATGCAGAAAACTTTGAAGTGCATCAATCTGAGCTTCCTAGCTCGAGTTATGACCGAAATACTGAACTGCTGTCAAAAGATGCCGACTTGCAGTTCTACCCCTTCTGACCTAAGCTTCCATTGAAGCTTCTTGCACACAAGCCTTCAACATGCTCTGATACCAATGAAGGGCTTTGGTGTGGAGAACAAGAGGAGGAAGAAGGAGATGAAGCAAGAGGGAAGAAAGGAGAGACGCGCGGATATGCGTGGGAGCCTCGAAACCCACATAATGATCTCTCTTAAGGCAATGGTCTATATATGATGTATATATATGAATATGGGGGTAAGGTCACATGACCCTTACATCCCCAACAAACACATACACACTCATAGACACACACACATACACATAGACAACACACACATATACATACACACATACACACATAGACACATACACACATAATGATGCATACACACACATACACATGCATACACACACATATGCATACATACATGCATACACATACACACATAGACACATACACACACATAGATACATACATACACATAAACACATACACACTCATAGACACACACACATACACATAGACACACACACACACATATACACACACACATATACACACACACATATACACACACACATATACACACACACATATACACACACACAAACACACATAGACACTTACACGCATAATGATGCATACACACACATACACATGCATACACACATACAAACACATATACACACACACATACATACATATATGCATACATACACACATATATGCATACACACACATAGAGAGACATACTCACACATACACATACATGCATATATATATACATACATAATACATATGCATATGCATACATACATACATACATACATGCATACATAGACACACACATATACACATACATACACACACACATATACACACACATACACACATAGACACATATACACATATACACATAATGATGCATACACACACATACACACATATACACGCACATACATACACACACACATGTATACATACACATACTTAATGCATACATACTTACATATGTACACGTATATATATTGATTTCTAACCATTTTGTTTTATATGTTAGGTATTATGGATCCCAGTAGAGAGAGAAAGGCGAAACTCACTCTCATAAAAAGTCTTATGAGAGCAAGAGTTCCGTCTGATACTCTAGGGGCCATAATGCGTGATTACGCAGAGATGTCTGATGAGGAGCTGGATTATACGATCCAGATGCTTACCCAGCGATCAGACGAGGGCTCTTCTGCGGCTCCACATGCAGGAAGAGAGCTAGCTGCTGATAGGTATGTTTTGTTTTCATAAACTTTTTTAATGATATTATAACACATATTTTTATTTATTTCTATCTATCTATTTTCAGGACACCTATACCACCTTCAGCACGTGATAGCAGAGTAGAGTTGCCTATGAGGACATGCATAGGCACCTTAGGACTAGAGTGCGACATAGAGACAGAGGGGAACATTGTGTACATAGGGAATGGATTGGAGTTCAAGAGAAGAATGCGGGCACTATGCGACTCTTACCTGCGCTTTATCCACTTACCATGGAAGTAAGTAAAAGTTTTACATATAAATTGAAATATATATCTTATGTTTTATTTACATTATGTTTTTTATTTTTGTAGTGAGCATGATGAGAGGGATAAAAAATATGTACTTAGTTCACTTGAGACAGAGTTTGGGACAGGATGGTCACTTAAGTGGTGTTTAAAAGAGATGCGGATACTTATGGCTCATCGTCGCGACAATACACGCTATGCACTGCTTTTATGTATATATATGTGGAATAGAGTATGTGTGTTTATGCATGTATGTATGTATATGAGAGAGAGAGAGAGTGAGACTAGAGGTATAAAGACACGCATACACACACATATACATCATACATGCATATTTACACACATATACATATACATGCACATTTATACATACACACACATACATGCACATTTTTACACACACATACACATGCAATGTTACACACATATAATGAATACACATAGACACATGCACATACTCACATACACGTACACATACTCACATACACATACACATGCATAATCATATGTACACACACATAGACTCATATATTCATATTTACATGCATATATACATATACACATGCATGTATACACACAAAACACATGCATATGCACATATAGATACACATACATACACAACAAATGCATACACATAAATAAATAAATAAATAAATCCTATTTCAAAAATCCTAAATTGAAAACACTAATTTTGTTATTAGGGTTTTGAAATCCCTAATTTAAAAACTATAATTCAACCTTTTAGCCATATGTTTGAAGTATATGTACATATACACATATGCATATTTAACACATGTATACATATATCACACACATGCAAACACATACATATACATGAAATACATATATATGAATACTAACATATGTATACATATAATACACATGAATACACACACATATGCATACATACATGATAAAAATTTGCTCCTCGGAGATAAAGCTATATATAAAATAATTAGGCATACCCCCAAGCTTCATGCTCTAACTTAGAAGAACATGATTTCATCTCTCTAATAGGATTCGTCGTTATTCAAGTTAATAAAAAAAACCTATTATCTGATATCCATTCAGAAGCTTCAAGTTATTGATCGATAACTAGAGTAGAATTTACTATCTAATCTGCTCATATGTTTTCATTATTGCCATCATTTTGGTAAGACATCAATATAGTCTCATCTTCATTATCCTTATTGATTTCATTTATTTCTTCTATTGTTAAATCTATGTTCTCATGAATCACATCATCTAATGATGGATTAATATCTATTTCTGGTAATTCCTCTTCCTCATCAGTAGAATCAGCATGTAGAGAATTATTCTCCTCATCAAAAAGATTAGTATCATTATCACGTATAATGATTCTAATTTCTATTTCAGATGTTCATGTATCAGTATCTGATGCTGAATCATCAAGAGGACTTTCTTCGATCTCTCTAACAATAAACTGTTCAAACAATGACCTACCTCTAGGTTGCACATGAATGACTTGCCACCAAGGATGAGCATCTAGGTTTTTATAAAAAAATGCTTGTTCAATATGCCTAGGAAGAATATATGGTTCTTTAGTAGATCGCATTACCTTGGAAGAATCAATTGCACAAAACCCAGATAATTCCTTTCTTAGTGTAGAATTACTACCTTTATACTCCGCTCGAAACCAGTCAACCTTCAAAATGACCTATCAAAATATATAACAAAAAAAACCCATTATTAGGTGCTTAAAAAAATAACTAACTCTAAAAAAATATATAAACTTTTTTCTACCTGTTTGAATGTACGAAATGATATTTCGTAGATACCAACAATAGTTCCTACGTAACCAAGTTCGCTATCTATAAGGTTCGTGTCTTTTGAGCTAGCACGTGATAGTTGCTTGAAAGAAGGAACAATACTAGAATCCTCTGTTTTACGTAAAGAATCAATGGCTTTGATTCTAATATGCTGTCCAAAAGCCCACATATTAGTGAACATTTGAGCCTGCAAAATAAATTCAATTAGTAAATAGAAACTAACATACATATATGAAAAAAATGAAATATTATTTTAATAAAATTACATTTTCCTTCACAACCTATCATTAACTCTCTTTGCTCATCTGAGATTTCTTCATTATTTGCGTTGGCGCATTGCAAACGACTATATAGCCAATCCGTGAAAGAAGGTATATCTGTAATCTCATTATTATCGAGATTACGTCTAGATCTTTTGTTTTTTTGCCTTTTACTTTGGAGACTTTGAAGTTCCTCGTACTCGCTAAGGAATGCTTGCATGCATTCGCTATTATATGCTACAAAAGTAGAAACATCATTTTTGTCTTGAAATGTAAATAAGAATGGAACCCCCTTACCTGATAATACCTCATCTGTTATTTTTGAAGGACTCGTTGGTCCATGCACGTGGAGCTTCTTCATGAACTCTTTCAAGGTACTCACTAACGTAATACATGCACTCTTCAAGCATCCAACCCTTTGCCATGGATCCTTCTGGTTTTGCTCTTTGTCGCACATAACCTTTTAGTATTCCCATAAATCGCTCGACCCAAAACATCCATCGAGTGTTGACAACACCTGCAATCTTTATCTCATCTACAAGATGGACTAATAAATGAACCTAAATATCAAAAAATGAAGTAGGAAGTTCTTTTTCCATCAAACATAGTAGCTCTTTGCATTCACGTTTTTTTTGTGGGATCGAATTTTTATCGATCTCTTTGGATGTAATCCACCTATACATATCATAAAAACAATTATAAAGAAGTTAATTAAAAAATAAAAGATATATTCATACATATTAAATATAAAAGTATCATAATTACCTTATAAGTGATCCAAGACGATAGATCACATCTTGTACTCCTTTCGTTGTACATCCATCGATAACCAAAGGTAAAATATGTTTCAAAAAGTTATGCCAGTCATGGGTCTTTAACCCAGATAAGCTCTTATCATCCATAGTAAACATGTTTTGAAACAATGCTCCATATCCTGTAGGAGTCTTAATCAATTGAATTCTATTGTTGATAGTCTGTATCTCTTTTGTTGTAAGTACCCAAGGAGTAGATGCATAAGTTGTTTCTTGTCGATGTCTATCAAAAACTGGCCATAACTTTGGTTTGAATTTTTTATCTTTCAAATCATTCCTTGATGTTGTGGTATCTTTTAGTCCAAGAAGATGCTGCCATAGTGAATAACCAATATTTTTGAATATATGCATAGGATCAAGAAGATGACATACTTTTAACTCTTTCCAATACTCCAAAGAATACCATATTGATATGTTCTCTGCGAGTGCCAATTTTCCTTTACCTCTATTCACATACTCATTATTTGAATCATCACTGAAGATTTTTGCTCCTGGATTTATCAGAGGTCCATCTGTCCATTTTTTATACCAATCCATAGCGTCATAGGTCTTGGATACTGGCCTGTTTCAAGCTTTCCATTAAAATGTATCGCTTCTCTTTTAGATCTTAATGGATGATCATCAAGCAAGAATCGTTGATGTCGAAGATAAATATTTTTGTTGAGATTCTTACTATAGATTGACCTCAACCAATCACCACAATATGCACAAGCTTTATAAACCTTAGTAGATATTCTTGCATCATGGAAAATGATAAAAATATAATTGGATTAAATCATATTTATTTACATGCATATTGAATAAAAAAAATTACATCAATACCTGAACAAACGCCATATCCAAGAAAATCGTGAATAGTCCAAGCCACAATACCACGAACCGTAATATGTCTTTCATTGACGCTTTTCGATACATCAATGACATTAATACCTCACCATAACTCTTGAAGATCCTCAATTAGAGGAGCAAGATATACATTCATATCTTTAACTTGTCTTTTGCCTGGGATTAAAAGTGAAAGCATTAAATGTTCCTTTTTAATGCTAAGATATGGCGGAAGATTGTAGTTTATGACTACCACTGGCCATGTTGACCATTTACTGGATTTCATGGAGAATGGATTAACCCCATCTAATGCAACTCCTAACTTTAGATTCTGTGGATTTTGTGCAAATTCAGGCCATGTAGAATCAATATGCTGAAAAGCAACACTATCAAGAGGAATTCTAATTATTCCATCAGTACTTTTGTGATCATGTCCCCAAGTCAAAAGCTTTGATAATTCGGGGCTTTGAAACATATGTCTAATCCGTGGAGCCAATGGAAAATGTCTCAATACCTTTTTTGGGATTTTACCTTCTTCACCCTTATATCGAGGAGATTGATATTTGGGACATGTCAAAGAGTCTGCATATTCACCTCTATATAAAATACAATCGTTAGGACATGCATGCATACATTGATAATCTATACCAAGATTGTTGATTATCTTCTTCATTTCATCATGTGAGGTAGGAAGAATATTCTGACTTGGTAAAAACTTTTCAGATAATAACCTGTAAGTTTATCAAAAAAAGATATATTAAAAAAGGTAAATAAATAAATATACATTTATACATGTAGGTTTTTATTCTTACTTTAGATAAGGTAAGAACAAGAACTTGAATTGAATGGACAATTTTTGTCCGCGCATCTTTTAAAACTATTAATGCATCTTTCAAAATATTTACACAAAATTTGATTGTTTTGGTTGGCAGGATACGATTGTTTGTTTTCGAGGATATGAAGTATGTACCTTCATTGAATGATTTGTCGATTCAGACTTTAAAACTGAACATATGTGTGAATCGACAAATCATTCATATCCTCCAAAACAAACAATCGTATCCTGCCATCCAAACAATCGTATCCATTCAATTCAAGTTCTTCTTCTTACCTTATCTAAAGTAAGGATAAAAACCTGCATATATATATATATATATATATATATATATATATATATATATATATATATATATATATATATATATATATATATATATATATATATATTTATTTATTTATTTATGCATATATATATAAATAGATAGAAAATTGAAAATTATACCTTAATAGTGTCAAAAAAGATACATTACTCCATCCAAAACGATTTTGAAGGTTGAGAATAAGTAAGCTCGCATTTAGTCGTGTCAAACGACTTCCTTCATATACATGCTTTAGACATTTCTCTCAAAGATATTTCTCATTTTTAGAAATATCAATGCTCCCACTGTCATTTTGATACCAATCCTCAATAAAATCTACAATGCCATCATCTTCATCATTGTCACACAAATCTTGTACTTTATCATCTTTTGAATATAGATCTTTCAACTTTGCATATTGCACAGGATTAGTTTTGCATAGCCTCCTCATGGAAGCTTCTGATAATCGTGGTCTTACTGGTAATTGTGAATGTTGTGGACGAATATCACCAACATCATACGTTGGAATCTACACATATAAATAAAACTCATTAGTATTCCATAAATGAATAAAAAGTAAACAAGTATATAACTTATTAAATATGGATAGAAAATTTTTATTCTCTCTAGCTAAAAGGTGCTCTTGGAGGTCTACGCCATCCATAATTCACTAATAGTTCATCACCAGCATGTAATGTAGTAATAGCATTGACAACTATGTATCTTGATACATCTCTACTCATGTATGGTGATTCATGACTATTTTCCCGCCCCTCAAATGTGCAATTAGTCCTTGAAATATTATGTAACCCTCGACTACTATTTATTAAACCTCCTATATTTCCATGTGTGTAAGGTCTTCCATCAATATATAATCTTTCATTTTCTGCATGTAAAATCCTTCTACTAGTAAGGGATGCTGCGTTCAAGCATATTCCATAAGTACTCATGCTTTGAACATAACGTGAAAGTCAATGCCAATCTCCCCATCCATATATAGGACCACAAAATCACATAAGAGTGACTTCAGAGTTCGGAGGCACATACAAATCCTCTACAATAAAGAGACCACGACCAACATTAGTAATAGTGGATGGAGCAATCATATAGTGATTACCCCAAAAGTTGAAAACCTCTCCATCTAAAGGAAGTGGTCCTCTATTCCATCCTCCATATCTTCTTCTATCATATGTTTGTACTAAAGAACGATCATGAGCTGGCAATGGATAATCTCCAGCCGTTTCATTCTCTAAACCAGGAGGTAGAGGATTTCTAGAAACCTCTGCTTGTAATTGATGAACAGCAAGTCCATGACGTGTACGAGGTATATTAACATTGTGAGAAAAATCATCATCATCATCATCATCATCGAGCAAGTATTCCTGTATATCAACAATAATTTGATTTTATATATGGTTTTTAAATAAAATAATGACATTAATATATATAGAAAATACATACCCAAGCATTATCACATTGACTAGGTGATGGTGCATGCTCAAAAGTACCATACTCTGCCTCATGTTCAATACATTCCAATCGTGGTCTTCGATACGTGCCATAACAAGAGTTACACCAACATATAATATGTTCTTCATAGTAAAATTCATCATAATTCCTATCGGAGGACACATGTGAAGTCGTTGCATGGGTAGGAGGTGCTGGAGTACCCTCTGATTGATCAGAATCTGCACATAATAAGAAACATAAAAAAATATATAAGTTATGTATCCATCAAATATATTTAAAATTAAATATTTCATATACTTACAGTATAAAGTCGTTGCACGAAGAGGAGACGGTGGTGGAGTACATTTGATTGATCAGAATCTACAAATAATGGTATTTGATATTAATAATTTGATTATCCACATAAACAAAAAATTCACATATACATATTTACACACACACATATTCACATATACACATTTACACATACAGACATATTCACATATACACAACTACATATTATTGTGGGATAAATGCATGTATTTTGTATGAATGAGTGTATATGCATGCATGTGTGTGTACGTATATATGTGGATATGTATATGTGTGTTTATGTTATATGTATGGATATGTGTATATGTATACATATATGCATGCGTATATGTTTGCATGTATATGTGTATGTGGGTATGTGTATGTGTATGTGTATGTGTGTGTATATATGTGTATGTATTCTGACTTTTTTTTCTGTTTGAGATTAAATTAACAGGAGATATTGTATGGTCGAAAAAAATAAGAGGCGAGTTAACATACCACTTGAGTCGTGGCAGTTTTTTCATAGACAGCTACGTCTTCAGGAGTCATTTCCTCAGCAGAAGGTACACAAATTAATAGTTTATATTTATAATTTTTATATATTTTAGTAATTTTTTACATTTAATTTATGTATTTTTTTTCTTGAATAAACAGGCTGCTGCAAAGAAGAGAGTGGAGTCGGGCCACACATCGCACCTATGCCAAATGGGCCATAATGGTTTTGTAGCTATGTTTGTAAGTATATGTGTTATTGTGAGTATATTTTTTATTTTAGTTAAAATGCAAGCAACTAATGTTTTTTATTTATTTCATTGCAGCGGAAGGATTATGGCCGATATCCTACGACACAGGAGATCGAGTGCTACACATTTTGGATATCGACGTTTGAGCGAGTATATGTAAGATCATCCTGATGCCTTTGTCAGTATTTTTAAATTTTATATAATTATTTTGTTTTTATGAATGGTTTAATTATTTTATTTATTTATGTTTGTTATATGTAATACAGGAGTATTATGGAGAGACAAATATGGATGAGGTGGAGAGACAGACACAAGAGGGACGATCTCGATCGTCACAGGGTGATCATGACGATGAGGATGAGGAAGATCAGAATGATCATGATATTGCTGATGATGATGATGATGATGATGATGATGATTAGGATTTTAGTTGATTATGACATTGGATTATATGTATTTACATTGATATATATATATATATATATATATATATATATATATATATATATATATATATATATATATATATATATATATATATATATTAATTTCAGTTATGTTTTGAATTGTGTGTATGGTATTAAGTAATGAAGAGTTTTGTTCTATTGAATATTGTTATTATTGTTTATATTAGGCATGTGTTTTAATACTTTAATTATGTATGTGTGTGTATATGTATGTGTGTGTATATGTATGTATGTGCATGTGTATGTGTGTGTATATGTATGTATGTGCATGTGCATGTATAAGTGTACATGTGTGTATGAGTATGTGCATATGCATGTGTATGTACGTATGTGTATATGTATATGCATGTATATGTATAACTCTATGTGTATATGTGTGTATGTGCATGTATATGTGTATATGTAGGTATGTGCATGTGTGTGCATGTGTATATGTGTTTTAATACTTTAATTATATAATTCATTCATATGTGTGTACCTAAGTGTATATGTATGTGTGTGTATATGTATGTATGTGCATGTGTATGTGTGTGTATATGTATGTATGTGCATGTGCATGTATAAGTGTATATGTATGTATCAATATGTGCATTTTCTTGTGTATGTGTGTGTATATGTACATGCATGTATATGTATAACTCTATGTGTATGTGTGTGTATGTGCATGTATATGTGTATATGTAGGTATATGCATGTGTGTGTGCATGTGTATATGTGTTTTAATACTTTAATTATATAATTCATTCATATGTGTGTACCTAAGTGTATATGTATGTGTGTGTATATGTATGTATGTGCATGTGTATGTGTGTGTATATGTATGTATGTGCATGTGCATGTATAAGTGTATATGTGTGTATGAGTATGTGCATGTTCTTGTGTATGTGTGTGTATATGTATATGCATCTATATGTATGTGTGTGTATATGTATATGCATGTATATGTATATGTGTGTATATGTATATGTATATGTATATGTATATGTATATGTATATGTATATGTATATGTATATGTATATGTATATGTATATGTATATGTATATGTATATGTATATGTATATGTATATGTATATGTATATGTATATGTATATGTATATGTATATGTATATGTATATGTATATGTATATGTATATGTGTATATGTATATGCATGTGTATATGTATATGCATGTGTATATGTATGAAACATGCATGTGTATGTGGATGTGCATATACATGTATTTGCATATATGTTAATGTGTGTATGTGTGTATATGTATGTATATATATATATATATATATATATATATATATATATATATATATATATATATATATATATATATATATATATATATATATATATATATATATATATATATATATATATACATATATATACAATAATGCATGCATGGACGTCTTTTTATGTGGTTGCCCTTATTTCATACTTCCATTGATTTTTATTTACAGGAGTGAATTGATGACTTCAATTATTCCCCTTCATCTAAACTCATATTGGCATTTTTTTAATTTAATCTTAACATTCTGATGAGGTTTCAACTAAGAAATAATTATACAAGAACTTGGATAAGTAAATTCTAGATGAACAAGAGATCTAGAATTCAATATCTAGTTTCAAGTAAATTATTTGAGTCTATCAAAGGTGCACATTAGTTTCAAATAAATTATTTGATTCTATCCATATTTTCTATCCTCAAGTTATGCAAGAGAAAGTATAATGGTGCACATAACAAGTAATATTAGAGAGGGTGGAGAACCTGGTGCAAATTCCAATCCAAGGTATGATATTTCAAAATATGAAGAGCATGACTTAAGTCATAAAACACAGGAGATGAGATTAAAGAAGACGACCGATTCAAGCGACTAGCACAATCTGAACTTGTCGGATCGCCCTTATCGCTTGGATCCGTCCTGTTAGCAAACTACTGGGAGTGAGTTCAAAAAGTGACTTTGCGTAAAGGTTTTACTCATGACTATAAAAACAACTTGCAACAGCTCATCTCATGCAAGGTTGCTTAAAGGGGATGCTATGTTTAAATGGATAATACGACCGATGCAAGCGATAAGGGCAATCCAAAACTCTCTGATTCCCCATATCGCTTGTATCGATGGTGTTCTCTTTCTTCTTTACGTTCTTCTCTATCTTCTTCAATTTAAACTTTCCAACAAGAATGAAGTAAGAAACCCACAATGTAGTCATACTTGTGACACGACCAAATTTAATTGGACCATGCAATGAACTTTTGTTTAACTCTTAAGAGGTTCAATACAGCTGTATATTTTTCAAGGCATATAAATATTGTTAAGGCAAATAAATATGGTTACAATGACCATCTTCCAGATGAAGATTGGCATAAATACATACAATTTGTACATAAATAAATCTTTCAACCTATGTTGGTTTTACAATAGATTTCAATCTTAGACTCAAAAATGATTCATCCCTTTCTATCCTTTTTGGAGCCCTCTTTTCTTTGATGCTTGTGGCCCTTTTTGGAGCTTTCACCTTGACTCATTTTCTTGGTCCCATGCTTCAATGGTGAGTGAAGAGGATGCCCTTTCTTTTTTTCTTCAGACTTCTTTTTATCTAGTGGAGGGGGTGGAGGTGAGTTTGGATCATAGGGGCAGATTGCATGTTTCATAATGCCATTTATTGCTCTCTCTCTGATCAAGATGATCCATGCATCTGGATAGTCTGATAAATTCAATTCAGGACTGTAAAACCTTCTTTCCAAGAATCGTACAGCATTTGCAATCACTCTCCTTCCACATGACGTTGCGTCTTTCTGCAATGGCACATGAATTTCTATGTATCCAAATTGCTTTTGTTCATTCAATTTAGCAATTCCAAGAAAATTATGATCAATATGCATCTTAAGAAGCTTTGCAACACTCCATTGTAAAGTGAAAATCAGAATGGATGGCATGGCTCTTCAATAGAGAAGAACAAAATGTATAGCAACTTACACTTTGCAATTCCCATGTTGTGATTTAAGAGAATTGAGGAAAAGAGCTTGATATGCATTGAAGACAACAATAATAAGACTCCAATGGCCCCTGTCAATGAGTTGCATGTAAATATACTTTCTTTAATGAAACAAATGTACTTTTCAAAATGAAGATGAATACTTACTTTTCAATATATGGGTAGATAACACATTCTACCTCTTCTGTAAATTCTCTAGAAAGGACTTGGCATCTCCATGTTTATGCAAAAAACACTATGTCACCAGAGGATCTATGATAAACACTTTTCTTTGAACCGCTTCCTCACATTGTTGAAGAAGAACCCTACAAAATCAAGAAATAAAAATTCAGTTAAGGAACTAGAAAATTAAGCAATACAAGAGCACTTTATGGCCTCTAGATAATACCTGAGTGAAAAGTTGACCACACTATCTGATATTTCAACATGAAAATCCCTCGACATTTTGTTGTCTTCAGGTCTAATGTCAAGGAACCATTCATCCTGCCATGCCATTGCAACATTAACTATTATCTGCCCATCTCCTTTCTTAAGGAGCTCTTTATTTGCTTTCTATAACTTTTCAATCTAGTTTAAGATGACACTTTCCTCTGTAAATAATCCGTGCTTTTTCGTCTCCTCCTCACTATTTGCTGCAGTTCTAGCTAGTTTCATGATCATGAGTGACCTGAGGGTTGATCTCTTCAATGACAACTATTGTTTTGGGTGCTTGGGCTGGAGGTATATTTAAAATATCGAAGAATTTTTATCATGGTGATCAATACGAACAAGAAGTTTATCAAATTTATATCTTATTCTTGATACAATAACATAATCCTTCGCCATTAGTGTTACCCTGTGAGAATGAGCAGCACATAAATAGGCATCATTCATAAAGTCAATAGCAAAGTCCTCTGCAGCTTCTTGTAGGCAAAGCAGTGATTGAGTTTGCCACCTCACATTGATAAAGGATGAGGTCTTCATCAAAGAACAGAGATTGGTTGTGATCTGCTTGAAAACTCTCATAAATGGAAGTCTAGGGATCAATAGTCCCATAGACTTTTGAGCTCTTCTAATTTCCCTCAAGGACTTTACATGGTACTTGACCCTTTTCTTTGAAGGCTTCTCTGATATATTGCCTTGACTCTTCTAGGGATTTTGCTCCTGGACATTTTGCTCCTGGGCATTTTGTTCCTGGGCATTTTGGTCCTAACCCTCAGGGTACAACTTCCTTGCTGTCTTTTTGGTCCTAGCGATAACTTGCACAAAATGAGAGTTTTTAGGCATGGAAGTGGAAAGGAAAGGCAACTTACTCTCAAAAACTTTGATCAAGGACTCTTTCCACTGTCAGAGACACGAACGATCCAAGAGATAAGAGTCATCTGGAAATGCCCGGATGTCCCTAATCGCTTGAATCGTTCGTGCTTCTAATCGTCATGAAATATCAGTGAGTACCATTTCCCTTGGAATGCATTACTGCTAATTCTTAACCAAATAAAAGTTACTTCAAAGATTTGATCAAGGATGCCATTTAAGAAGCACGACCGATCCAAGTGATAAGGATCATCTGAAAATCCCTGGATGTCCCTAATCGCTTGCATCGTTCGTCCTTGAAATCATCATGAAATATCAATCAATACTATTTCGAATATAGCTTACAATGCATAATAGCTCAAACGTCACTAAGCAAAACATAATTTACAAGCTATGATCAAGGACTCGATGCCATTTAAGAAACATGACCGATCCAAGCAATTAGGCTTATCCACAAATCTCGGATGTACCCTATCGCTTTGATTGGTCGTCCTTTTAATCATCATGAAATATCAATCAATTCTATTTCCATTATAGCAAACAATCAAAGGAAACATTACTTTTAAGCCATGATACGGTTTCAGAATCACGACCCACCCAAGCAATAAGAGTCATCGGAAAACATCCGGATGTCCCTTATTGCTTGGGTCGGTCGTGTCCATATTACCTAACACAGAGAGCGTTCTCTATAGAAACTGTTAAGAAGCAACTAAAAGACTTGATGGTGATGGCAACTCGACGCTTGGAAACTGTTGAGAAAAAAAAAAGAGAGAAATGAATAGGGAAGCTTAAATAGTTCTCAAAACTAAGTTGACCATTGATGCCATGTGGCATGCCACAATTCGTCCAGATCATATAGCCGTTGCGAATTCCAACATTCTTTGCCACATGGCATGATTTGAATGGGCCACATCATCTATTCGTTGGGATTCCAATGCCCTTTGCCATGTGGCACTCATTGATTGGTCCACATCATTTGATCGTTACTCCCTCCCTCCTCGCCTATAAATAGAAACTCCCTTCACCAATTCAAATTTTGAACCTTCATAGAATTTGTCTCATTTTCGTGCGTATTTTTCTTTCATCCCCGACATGACCGATGCAAGCAATTTTCCCCGTTTGACCCACGTTGACTAGCTTGAGTCGCTTGCATCAGTTGTGTTCTCCTCTAGGACATACAAGAGAAGCTGCAGCTTAGATCCAGGGAATGAATGAGATCCTTAGTGTCTCTGCATCAGAGAAACTACATGATTTCATGGTTCTAGAGGGTTTAACTATAGATTACTTTCCTGATGCAATGACGATATTCAACCCCAAGATTGATGTTGAAAAACTCCTACAGAAATCAAAAAGTTTTCTTAAGGATGAGTGGGATCTTTGGGAAGAATCCAATACATAGGGCAAAAATCACAAGAAAATGCAAAAGGATATCCCCTTTGCCAGGAAAGCTAGATTTATGCCCAGAGCATGAAAAGGACTGCTTCTTGCTCCCTTTAAACATTGCTTTCTTCATATGGCTTGATCACATCTCAGTTGAAAAGGAGGAAAGTGTTCATGTTGAAGACGAGCCTTTCTTAGAGTTGACACTTGAGGGAAGCTCAGAAAGTATGAAAGGTTTCATGGAGATTGTTGAGGAGATCAATCTCCAAGCAGAAGAAGAGCATGTCAAAGGTTTTGATGTGGCTACTTTTAAAGCAGAGACTGCAATAAGGGAGCCAACTGAAGAAGTTCAAGTGTCTGAGAAGTCCCTACTTCTCCCAAATCTACCATTTTACTTTATCTCTAAAAAGGACTTTATGCCTCTATTTTACATTCAAGAACTTTTCAATCTTAGGGAGGAGTACTGCCTTGCAGCTATAAGGAGTCAGAAGAAGTTGCAAGGAGATTCATCAATGAGAAAGGAGAAAGAAGAGAAGAATTTTTGCGTCTTGATTTGGATTTGTCAAATGAAGAATTCAAAGATTCATCACAAGCTCTTTCAAAATGCTTTGAGAAAGCTATGTCAGAGAAGCCAATACTTGCTGATGAAGAGTTTGATGAGCATCAGAAGCAACTTGGAATATACTCGTTTGGGCGCGGCTATTCATTCTTGGATGTTGCTGAGGACAAAGGAACAATATGTATTGACTCAAAAGAGCTCATTGAGGAGGAAGATTGATGGGGGAAGTATCTCAACCCCTAAGCAACGACGAAGCGCGAATGACCTCCACAGGTATCCTTCTTTGACCTCTGCACACCAAAAGTGCTCTTTGTCAGAGCTTATGCAAAGAACTCTAGTGAGCTTTTGTAGACCTCTAGTAGACACCAAGAGCTTTCCAACAAGACAAATTTTACTTCAAATGGATGCTTACACAAAGAGAAACAATGTCTACAACATGAGCTAGTTGAATGCTCACAACTGCTAGTCAAGCAGAGACCTCACTTCACTCCAGCAAGCTTTTCTCAGAGATTATACAGAGAATGAATCTCAAACGTGGGTCAACTTTAGAGCACTCTAATAGCTACCCAATGACACCAAAATCATAGCAAATGGATAAATAGAGAAGGAGAACCAGCCCTTACAACAGAGAGCAAAATATTTCCAACAGAGCCTACACACAGAGAGAGATATCAATCACACAACTTCACTAAAATGAATGTTGCTCCCAGATTACTCAGAGAATGCTCCAGATAATTTGTGAGCATAAAATAGACTCTAATAGCTATCCAATGAGACAAGAATTACATCAAATGTATACAATATGAGGGACAACCAATGCTAACAACTCAGGGGTAGAGAGTTGCAACACTGCCTGCGCACACACATAGATATGCCTACTAAAAGAAAACAAACAAGCAAGCAAGGGGCTAGCTTAAGCAAGGGGCTTGCTTATCACAACTCCAGCACTTAGTGCTCACTTTACATGAGCTAAAAATCCAAGAAGATGGCCCAAAAGAAGTCGGGATACATGCTCCTTTTATAGTGAAGAGTGTGCTCCTAAAATCTAGGAACTAGCTTTCCAAATGAGCCTCCTAACTTGGAGGATTTAGTTGAGATGAATTGGGGAGTGGTTGAGTGACTTTTCTTGATGCAATCTCGTGGGTTTTGGCTTCCTTTGATTGCTCCACATGTCCATAAAAGATTCCCCACGAATTTGTAGCTTGAAGCTTGACTTTTAACACTCCCCCTCAAGCTTCAATTCTTCATCCTCATCCAAGCTCCTTCATGTTGATGCTTTGCTTGAATTTTGAAATCTTCATTCCATCCAAAGCCTTTGTAAACATGTCGGCAACTTGGTCCTTGGTACCAATATGATGTACTGAAACTTCCTTCGATATCACCTTTTCCCTTATGAAGTGATAGTGCACTTCAATATGCTTGGTTCTAGCATGATAGACAGGATTCGATGCTAGATGAATGCTACTCATATTGTCACAAAAAATTGGATATGTGTCAACCTGCAAATTAAGCTCCATAAATAACTTCTTAATCCACATTAGCTCACATGTGACTTGAGCCAAAGCTCTATACTCAGCCTCGGTGGAAGATAATGCCACCGTGGGTTGCTTCTTTGAAATCCATGAGATGATCTTGCTACCTAGCATGACTAGGTAACCACTTGTACGTCTTCTATCCTCCTTGGAACCGGCCCAATCCGCATCAGAATAAGCTTTGACCTGCATATCATCATCAAATGAATAGAACAATCCTTCATTTATAGTGGCCTTGAGATATCGTAACATTCTTCTTGCAGCTTGCAAGTGTGTAGTCCTTGGACTATGCATAAATTGTGATAACACTCCAACTCCATATGCTATGTCAGGCCTAGTTATTGTGGCATAATTGAAAGAGCCTACAATAGAGCGATAAAAAGTTACATCCTCTAATGGCTCTCCATCAATGGAGCTTAGCTTTACATTAACTTCCATGGGATTTGAAATAGGCTTGCAATGTAGCATCCCAAACCTCTCAAGTAGGTCTAGAATATACTTCCTTTGTATGAGCATAATACCTTCTTCTTTGTATACAACTTCAATGCCAAGAAAATACCTAAGATCTCCAAGATCAGATATCCTAAACTCCTTTCCAAGCTTTGCCTTGATCTCCTCAATGCCCTTTGTATCATTACCTGTAATGATAAGATCATCTACATACACACACATGTAGACTACAAGTTCTCCTCTTTGTTTGATGAAGAGAGATGGATCCGCCTTGCATTGATTGTAACCACATTTGATCAAATAGTCCACCAATCTTTGGTTCCAAGCCCTTGGAGCTTGCTTTAGGCCATAAAGTGCCTTCTTCAACCTACAAACATGATGTGGAAACTCTTTATGAACAAAACCAAGTGGTTGCTCCATGTATACCTCTTCTTCCAAGTCTCCATTGAGAAAGGCATTCTTGATATCCAATTGGAAAAGCTTCCATCCTTTGCTAGCAGCCATTGCAATGAGTGTCCTAATGGTGCTCATCTTTGCCACGGGGCTGAATGTCTCTTCAAAGTCCACTCCATAGGTTTGTGCAAAACCCTTGGCCACCAATCTTGCTTTGAACCTAGAAATAGATCCATCTGAATTCCTCTTTACTTTATACACCCACTTATTACCTATTACCTTCATGTTATCCTTCTTGGGCACTAGAGTCCATGTTTGATTTTCCTCAAGTGCATCGATCTCTTCTTGCATTGCCTCTTTCCATTCGGTGTACCTGCTTGCATCTTCATAGCAATCGGGCTCATGATCTTCTACTACTTTGTTCATATATGCATAATGCATTGCCATGTATGAATCATAAGTAAACCTTTGAGTTGGATACTTAACTCTAGAAGACTTCCATTCTTCACCTTTTGGAGGAATAAACCTCCTTTGCCTTGGGAACTTGATCTCTTTCTTTGACGTGGCTTCTTTCTCCATCATGTGTCCTTCATCATCTTCAACTTCATTACCTTCTTCATCCAACTCCACCAATGTTGCTTTGCCTTTGTTGATTGATTGTGCTTCATAGCTTGATGAAGATCTCCCCCTCCATGGTGAGTTCATGCTTGAACTATCTTCATTGATGGAACACCTTGGGCCGCTTAGCTCTAGGTCGATTTGTTCTTCATCATGTCCATGCTTTTCTTCTTCATAGTCCTGCATACAATCATACTTCTTATACCAAGGGAGTAGCTCATCAAATGCTACATCCCTTGATATCCTCAAGTCCTTTGTGTTTGGGTTGAAGCACTTGTAACCTTTATGATCATTTGAATATCCTAGAAACACACACTTTTCTGCCTTTGGTTGTAGCTTGTGCCTCAATTCACTTGGCACATGTACATAACAAGTACATCCAAATATCTTATAGTGGGAAAGATCAGGTTTCTTACCATAATAGGCTTGATATGGTGTCAAGCCATGGATCCCTGAGGTAGGAGCCCTATTCATAAGATACACGGTGGTATTTGCTGCATCACTCCAAAACATGTTAGGTACATTCATCTCATTAAGCATTGCTCTAGCGATCTCGGCAATGTATCTATTCTTTCTCTTTGCTACTCCATTTTGTTGGGGTGTGTACCTGCATGTTACTTGCCTCTTGATGCCTTGATCCATTAAAAAATCAGAAAAATCATTTGAGAAATATTCTCCCCCTCCATCGGACCTTAGCTTCTTGATATATGTACCTGTTTCCTTCTCTACCATTGCCTTGAATGCTTTGAAACATGTAAACACATCTGATTTGTTTTTTATGAAATAAACCCAAACCATCCTTGTGCAATCATCTATAAAAAAGTGACAAAGTACTTGTTACCTCCAATGGATTGCTCTTTGGTTGGCCCCCACACATCTGTATGTATCAACTCCAATGGATGTTGGCTTATGTAGCCACTCTTCTTGAATGGAAGTCTCGCTTGCTTCCCTAGTTGACAAGATTCACATAAATGCTTCATACCTTGTCCTTGGAAGTTGGGAAGACCTTCAACCAGCCTCTTGGACTGCATTTCCTTCATTCTTTGTATGTTGATGTGACCTATCCTCTTGTGCCACAAGTCCAACTCCGAAATCCTCTTGTTTCCATATGTGAAGTAGACATGTTGAGTGGAATGAGAATTTACCTCCAAAGTGAAGAGTCTCCCTTGCTTCTTTCCTCTTGCTATGACCTTGTAACCTTGCTTAGGGTTCTCCACAAAGCATCCACCTTTGTTGAACCTTACTTGATAGCCTCTTTCAACCATTTGCCCAATGGACACCAAGTTCTTTGTGATAGTAGGTACATGCAAGACATCCTTGAGACATCTTCCTTCCTCCTTGTCATCCAAAGCTACATCTCCAACATGGGAGATCTCATGGGCTGTATCATCACCTGTTTCTACATGTCCTTTACCTTTGGGAACATGTAGATTAGTAAACCAAGAAGCATTGCAACTCATATGGTTGCTACATCCACTATCAATAGTATACCAAGTGTTATCTACTTTGCTTGAATTCCCATTCATGTGCATCATCAAGAGATTGTCAATTTCTAAACTTGTAGAAGCATAATTACCTTGGCCTTTGTATGAAGAACCTTGATTATAGCTCCTTTGGTTTCCTCCTTGGTAGCAATCTCTAGCATAGTGGCCAAACTTGCCACATATGTAACATCCTTCACCATCTTGATTCCTGTTTTGTTGATGTCGTCCTCCTCTTCCTCTTGTTCTTCCTCTCCCTCTTTGTGATGAGGTGCCTTGGTCATCTCCTTGATTGCTTGAGTGGCCTTGCCTTCCTCCAAACCTTCCTTTGCCCCTTCCTTGTCCTCGTCTTCCTTTGCCACTTTGATTACCTGCATAGAAAACTTGTGCATCCTTGCTTTTAGTTGAACTTCCACCTATGTTCTTGGGTGACCATGAGAGCAACCAATTGCTCAAAATCGGGAAGATTATCCCTTACATAAACTGAAGTGGTAAAGGGTTTCCACTTCTCATCATCTCTCAAACCATTGAGAGTATAAGCCACAAGATCGTCATCGTCTACGTGGCTTCCAATGGATCCCAATGCATCTGATAACTCCTTGACCTTAAGTATGTAGTCATTTATGCTACTCCCTGAGCTCTTCCTAAGGTTGTTGAGCTCATTCTTGAGTTGGATCTTCCTTGCTTTGGTGCTTGTTGAATAAAGCCTTTCAAGTGTCTCCCATACCTTCATGCTTGAATCCAAGTCTTGGATATGGCCGATCATTCTTGAGTTGGATCTTCCTTGCTAATGTGTTGGGAAAGAATAAAGATAACCCTCTTGTCTCTTTCATTCCATTCCCTAAAGGCCCTTCTCTGGTCATTGGTTGGATTCTCATCCAACCTAGGTCTTGGTTCACTTCCACTAATCAACCCCCAAAGGCCCTTGCCCATAAGATAGTTGGAGACCCTAAATCTCCATGGTTGATAGTTCCCTTTGTCTAGCTTTTCAATTTGAGTGTTGAAGTCTCCCATATCTAGTCTTTGATACTTGACCTAGCCCTTGGCTAATGCTCCAATGTGTGTAAAATGAAAATGAGGCTCTGAGGTTACCTCAATCCAAAGCTTTCCTTAGATGGACACCTTGTGCTCTTGAAACTTTGAGTAGAATAGCTCCCCCTTGATGTGAGCTACCTCCAAGAAGCTTTTGTTGATGCAAATCTTCAACCACCAACTCCAAGAGGTCTTCTTGCTTGTATGTGATACCTCCAAGATGCCCAAATGCTCTGATACCACTGATGGGGGAAGTATCTCAACCCCTAAGCAACGACGAAGCGCGAATGACCTCCACAGGTATCCTTCTTTGACCTCTGCAACCAAAAGTGCTCTTACTCAGAGCTTATGCAAAGAACTCCAGTGAGCTTTTGTAGACCTCTAGTAGACACCAAGAGCTTTCCAACAAGACAAATTTTTACTTCAAATGGATGCTTACACAAAGAGAAACCAATGTCTACAACATGAGCTAGTTGAATGCTCACAACTGCTAGTCAAGCAGAGACCTCACTTCACTCCAGCAAGCTTTTCTCAGAGATTATACAGAGAATGAATCTCAAACGTGGGTCAACTTTAGAGCACTCTAATAGCTACCCAATGACGCCAAAATCATAGCAAATGGATAAATAGAGAAGGAGAACCAGCCCTTACAACAGAGAGCAAAATATTTCCAACAGAGCCTACACACAGAGAGAGATATCAATCACACAACTTCACTAAAATGAATGTTGCTCCCAGATTACTCAGATAATGCTCCAGAGAATTTGTGAGCATAAAATAGACTCTAATAGCTATCCAATGAGACAAGAATTACATCAAATGGATACAATATGAGGGAGAACCAATGCTAACAACTCAGGGGTAGAGAGTTGCAACACTGCCTGCGCACACACATAGATATGCCTACTAAAAGAAAACAAACAAGCAAGCAAGGGGCTAGCTTAAGCAAGAGGCTTGCTTATCACAACTCCAGCCCTTAGTGCTCACTTTACATGAGCTAAAACTCCAAGAAGATGGCCCAAAAGAAGTCGGGATACATGCTCCTTTTATAGTGAGAAGTGTGCCCCTAAAATCTAGGAACTACCTTTCCAAATCAGCCTCCTAACTTGGAGGATTTAGTTGAGATGAATTGGGGAGTGGTTGAGTGACTTTTCTTGATGGAATCTCGTGGCTTTTGGCTTCCTTTGATTGCTCCACATGTTCATAAAAGATTCCCCACGAATTTGTAGCTTGAAGCTTGACTTTTAACAAAGATGAGGTCAAGGTATGTAGTTTAATATATTCTCATGAATTTTAGGGTTAGGAAATGAGATGTGACCGATGCAACATCTTTAGCTTGTATCAGTTTTGTCCAAGATCTCCATTTATAGAGAGAGAAATCGATCACGACCGATGCAAGCAATAAGGCCCATCCGATATTTTTCGTTGGGCCTTATCGCTTGCATCGGTCGTGTTTGGACTTGAGGAGGAAGATGAGGTCAAGGTATGTAGTTTAATATATATTCTCATGAATTTTAGGCTTAGGAAATGAGATGTGTCTAGGAGTTGCACGCAGCATTGCTAATAGACATCTAGCTATGTTAGAATTCACCTTCTTCAGCAAAAATATTATGTTTCTAGGTAATTTACAAAGAGATATTGATAACGACCAATGCAAGCGATAAGGACCATCTAAATTTCTCTGAAGAACCTAATCGCTTGCATCAGTTGGGTCTCTTGCTTTTTGTCTGTTTGTTTCAAGTTACTTTTCATGACTCCTTAAGTGCGCTTGCACTTCATCTAACCTTGTTTTTTTTTTTTAATCACAGTTAACTATATTGGATGAAGACAAGTACCTTGGCAGGGCCAAGGGAACAAGAAAAACCATAGAAGAGAAAGGAAAAACAAAGGTGGATATTCATTCAGTTATCCACTATCTTCCAAAATTGAACCCAAACCCTTTTTGTGTTATTCACAAGCACTATTGTGAGGAGCTAGACTTTGCATTGTTCTCCTTGAGGACTCTATCAAAATACATGGGTTTTACTCCAATACCCTTTAATGCCTTTAGAGTTTTGCGCCTTGAAAGAGCAGCTGCATTCAGAAATTTTGGATATGCCCTAGGACTCAATGCTTCAAGGGTAGGGTACTTTCTTTGTTATTCAAGCTATGCAATGGCTGCAGGGGTGTCAGATGTAAAAAGCATTGCTGGATATAGGAGAAAAGAGTTCCTCAGATATAGAGGTGATTTGCCAGAGCCAAGCTCTTTAAAGAGACTCAAGGAATGACTTCATTTTTTCAAATTCTATTACTCATCAAATGTACATATACAGAAATTGCCCAATGTGATATAAGACATTGCAAATTTTTTTGGTGTAACTGATCCATGTCCTAATATTAAGTGTTATTGATCCATGATCTGTTCTCTGGTCAAAGTCATCTAATGGTTATAGACATGTTTCTTTTCAAAGCTTAATACATCATGAAATGTACATACATGACATCTTTATTTCTCAAAGAAATAAAAGACATTGCAAATATTAAAGCTTTGTTTGAAATGTAGTCTTTTTCATTTTGTGATATTGATACATGATGATTTTGTCTAGTGATAGTAATATTCTTTTGATTATATTTGGCATTAGGTCCTCTGTAATTTTCTTCTAAAGAACCAATCAAAAAGCTCTCTGAAGGCATTGCTCTTTGTTACTCCTCCTCCTTTCCTTGTGCACCTAAAGAAGCTTGTCCTTGCTTGATAATGAGATTTTTCCATGGCTTGGGTGTTCCATATGGAAAGTGGTTCCCCTTCTGCAAAGAATGCACCATGCACAAGAAGAATATGCTAGAAGAGCAGAAGAATTTCATCAGATTTTTATTTCAATTAAAAAAAATAAACTGAATAAATTATCTTTGGAACTCACCAAGTAGTATGTTATGTCTTTGGCACCTCATGCCTCTATGATGGTTTCTATAAGCTCTGTGGTCGCCTTTCTAAAATGTGTCATATAACTTTTTGATGTTACTTGCTGCCTCATGATCTTAAAAAAACTATCTAGTTTGACCCACACCTCCGTTCTCTTTTTTGCAATTTCTGGTTTGCTTTTCACATTAGTCGTGATCTCACAAATTGTTTTCCAACAATTCCACATGGCACTTAGTTGCTTGTCATCATGGTTGCTAAAGAATCTCCTTGCTTTTGCAGCTCCCATTGAGACATCCTGTAGTACATCACCTATATTTTGTGAAAGCTTTGGATCTTTTCTTAGATGAACATCACCACAATGAAATCCCATTTTTGAAAGTAGACATTCACATTTTTTAATGCACTCATATGCAAGAGTTGTAGGCTTGATAGAATATGCATAATCCAAGTGAAGATGGACCAACTTGTCAATGATCCTTAACTCTGCATGTAGTGTACATATGTGTACATTTGTCAATGCTATTGGAAGTATGGGATCCCAAATCACGGAAGAAGATGAGTAGTTATGAAGAATAACATTTTTTCTGGAAGGAGCCTCTTCAGCCTCAGCTCTAGCAATCCATCCATTTGTGCATGGGCTTTGCATGCAGTACAAGAAAGGGTACCTAGAATTTGCTCCCCCACTTATAGCAAACATGCATTTGAGCATCTTTAGGTCTCCACTCAAATGCCACTCAACTTGAAAGTTCCCGTAGTCTTTGACATTCAACAATTCGCCTGCATGATGCCTTTGGATAACATTTGGAATGTTTTTCTATGAGAATAACCATTTAAGTGTTTTATGGCTCTCAAATGGAACTTGAGCACAACCAACCAACCATAACTCCATTTCTGATTGTACTTTGAGAGATGGAGTATCCAATTTCCCAAGGCTATAGTCCAAAGCTTTGTTCATCAGTGCAATACTTATTCTCTCCATCTTTTGATGTTTTTTAAGCCAACTTCATCAAGTTTGATCACAAATTTCAACAGACCAGAACATTCATGTTCTTTTATATTATAGAACTGAACCATGTATGTTTTAAGTTTTATAATATCTATCCATACGTTGTTAAATGCATTGTAAGTGAAATGTAACTTTTGTTTTCCTACTTCGTAAGGCATGTTACCATGAATATGTTTATATTCACCAAATACTGATGTGATCTTTTTATTCAAGCAGAGCCGAAACTTTCCTACATGATGGGGTCTAGGCAATCCAAAACTTTTAACTTTGTTAAATTTTAAAAATTCACACCAAACTTTTGAAATTGCTCTATAACCTTTCCTACTCACTTTGACGTTATCACAAATCTTCTGAATTTGAGATGGTTCTAGTAACATATTCATTTTTGTCATGAGTTTTTTGGAAAACAAAGCATTTCAAGCATGTATTTTCATTCAGTTTCAATAGTCTTAAAACATTATTTTGACTCATAATTTCATTACAGAAATGTACGCGCTCAAAACTACTCAACATATTGAAACCGAGCACATTTGTCACATGATCTCTTACAATTTTCATTCTTTTCTTTTTTTGGCCAGATATTTCAGTCAAATCTAAAAAAGGTTTTACTCATTTTGACGACATTCTCAAACCTATAGGAGTTTCTTTCATTTTTTTGAAAGACTCAAACTTAGAAGATAAAGTGCATAATTTGCTTCTCATATGTAAATCCTTCTGATGTAGTGTGTTTTGTAGATAGTTTATGTATTGTACATAACTCCTTGAAATCTCCTAGAGCCTTGAACAATAGCCTTGTAAACCATCCTCACCATCTCCTACAAATCTAATTAGATCATGAAGATTATGAAAAGGGGGATACCTTCCAGTTTATGGATCAATTGAATAAACAGATCCATCTATCCATATGTCGTTATGTTTCTTGCCTTCCTTTCACAATCCATCCACTTCGCGAGGATGAAGAGCCCTTCGCAATACTTTTCTTGTCGTTGCATACTCATGACTAATTGCAATGTTGATATGGAACTTATCACAATGATTTTGATTGTTTCAAAGCTCAGCAAGAGTATTTGGGTTAATATTCTCCATGGTCTGCTATGAAAAGTGACCGGCAAGTGTCTAAAATGACGTGAAAGAGAGAAATAGGCCTGCTATGAAAAGTAGAGTAAAAAAGTGCAAAACGTCATCAACACACATTATATAGGTCCGTGAATAAGAGGAAAATTTGAATTTTGATCTGTGCCCGATGAGCACAAACTTTGAGGCATAAGATATCACAAAAACTTTTCATGATTATCACACGAGTTTCTCTCTCTTCAAAATTTGCATAAGATACGTTTTAAATGAACTTACACAGAATTTCTTAAAGGATTTGACAACTTTAATCCAGATTAAGCACAACTAATTGAAATCCTTACAAGGCCCTTGTTGGGCCACTTTTCGCCCTAATGTTAAGGAGAAATATGATATTCAAAGAATGCATTGGCACTCATCATGTAACCATTCTTGTTTTTAAAGCCATCCATTTATTTATATTCGATGATGAGGTGCATGATGTTGTTTGTCTAGCATTGCAATTGGTCATGCCAAGACTGCGTTTAATCAATATAGCGCCTGATCTAGTCAGATGGTGTGGAATCATAGATTAAGGCATCCATGCCATTTTAGTTTGTTGTAAGATATGGAGGGCTGACAGGAATGGAGATGAGATAGTTCTTCTTTGGAACAAGGCATGAAAGGAGATCACGATGGTGCAATCACAATGATTAAGAGAACCTTGACATGGGAACAATTGAAACCCAATGGTAGCATTTTATAGTGTGTAGTACACATAGTTGCTTATTATGAGGCCAATCTACTTAGGGGAGCAATTTCAACCTATCTGTCAAAGGAAAGGGGATACAAATGTGTATTCTAGGAGATCAAAATAGGTGATGTGAATAGAGACTATAAGTGGAATCGTGCACCTATTCCGAAATCTTGCAACTTGCATGTTGTTTGTGGTTAAAATCCATGACATGAAAATGCAATTGTAAGCACAAAACTATCATCCTTTTGTGATGCATGCATGCAATGTAATTGGAATCATTGTACCAACAAAAGCCATGTGCTGCCCTAGAGTCACCATATCTTGTTGCCATTGCTAGAGACAAGGACCAAGTTAATGACTCTTCCTCTAATGATCAAGATACAAATGGGAATGATGTTTATTCATGACAAATTTGTAGTGAGCCCGGACATTGGAACCAATGTTGAGGATGTAAATGTGGTTAACTACATACACATAAAGGAGAAAACCAAAAAATCCTTTGTAGATCGATGGGGCAATGCCATTAACGAGGGTTATTATGTTATGTAGGGAGTTTATTACACGAAAATAGAAGCATGAAATCTTGTGCATTGCATCAAAATACCAATGGAACCTGGTTACAATACTGGGGAAATGTGTAAGATTGGCATAGACATTTATGAGACTATTTACAATTGAGAGGTGATCTTATGAACTAGCTTGACAGGGTTCAAGTGAACGATGAAATTAGGTACTTCCAGAATATTGAATAAGTCACAAGCTTAGCCTAGTGGCCAACTCTTAAGGATGGGAAGGAAGAGGTTTTGGATTAAATCCCCACCAATGCAAGATTGAGAACTCATGAGTGCCAATTGTGGAGTGTAGTAGGTTGCACGATGATTTTGCATGTGGAGCTATTTTGCTTCTCAAAAATAGGTATTTTTAAAAATGAATAATAATTCAAATTTCATTTTTTATATATCTTCTGTATATTATATGTATATCCCTTCCATAGAAATATCAAAATTTCGCATATGAAATTTTGAACCAAGATTTTACCTTATGGCATTTTGTCTTACTTGTCAAATTAGGCCCTATATATGAGGGCTGAAAGTAACTATGGTGATAGGCTCTTAATACCAATTGCACGCATGTATGATGTGTCATCCAACATGTACAAATCATAGTCAATCATTGCCACATTTCTCTACCCTTATCTCAGGAAATCATTATGCATGGATTGACATAGTGACTTGAAATTGTGATAGTAAGTGGCACATGGAGCTAATTTCCTATTCTGATTGACATGTGCCAAAATTTTCCAAAACAAGAGGTAATTTACGTCATAAATAGGTACTTCTTGAGAATTGGTTGCAAATAATAGTTTGACATTGTAATAGTAGTCTACATGCACATTATAGCTATCTACTCCAAGTAACATCTTACCGCACGCCTTCACGTAATTTTCCTCCCACTTACAAATCCCCACATAATCATTGTTGGGCTATCGAAATCTCTATTTCTATACACATACATGTGATGTACTGTCCCAATTTCGTGATAATTCATCAAGAGAAGTTTAGGAAGTCCTATTATCCACTTCAAGCATTTACTTGCGCACATATAGCTTTACTTGTGCATACATCTCTCTCTCTCTCTCTCTCTCTCTCTCTCTCTCTCTCTCTCTCTCTCTCTCTCTCTCTCTCTCTCTCTCTCTCTCTCTCTCGTTGTTCGCCATAGCCATAGCCCTCTGCTGAGCGCAACATTCTATCACGTCACTCATACGTGTGGATTGCATAAGGACTAAGGTTTGAGGCTAGAACTGGAGAGTCTCTCTCTCTCGTGTTGTTCGCCATAGCCATAGCTCTCTGCTGAGCGCAACATTCTATCACGTCACTCATATGTGTGGATTGCATAAGGACTAAGGTTTGAGGCTAGAACTAGAGTCTCTCTCTCTCGTGTGCATGTGTGCTCTCGGGTTGTTTGGAGGGGAGCAACACATACGCTGGAAACTTTCGAGAGAAGAGCGCGGAGAAGCTGCATATAAGGAGGCATGAGGAGAAGCTGCAGCCACTGAATTCCATAAAGCCATCTTCTATGCAGCCAACCCCCTGGATATGCCACTTCATCCCCAAAATCAAGATTCTGGTCATGGATGTTATAGTCTTCAAGCAGTCAAAGTTGGTGGGCATCGAAGGCTCCATGCTCTGTAGCACGTGGGATCAAAGGACATGTGCAGTTATCCCGAACGACAAGGTTTTCTCTTTCTCGTTTTAACACAAGTTGTTTAACTTGATCACACACTATATCCTAGTCATCTGTGGGGCCATTGTAAGTAGTTTCATCTTCCACAAATGGATATATCTCTTTTATATCTTCTTCAAGCATGCTCAAAACATAAAACACTTTATCATGTGGAATAACTCTTTTATCAATCTTGGGCATTTGATTATACTTTTCATCAAACTCAAGCAAGAATTTACTCATGCACATGGAAGTCATGGGTGTCTCTATCCATTGCCACGAAGCAAAATGATGATTCTTCATATTATTCTCATACAAAAATTCACAAAGTAAGCATTTTCAAACACATTCCATATGATATATTTGGGCGTATATGTAAGGTCAATACATTGTCGTACATTTCCACTAGAATGTTCGTAAAAGTTTTAGTCCAAGTATCGTTGGATATGCCATATTTCTCCACTTGTTGTTCACACTACCTGCTATATACCGTTCACATCTTTTCCATTGAAAGCTCTTTAACGTGATTTAATGTCATCAACGAGCATTCAAATACATCGCTTCTCAAGATATGGATCCATATATTTGTATGTTTATGATCATGATTGGTGTGCAAAGTTCAGAGTATATGTGGAGCACCTGAAATCGCTTGAAAATGTAAATGATTCCATAGTGGGAGTGCAAGCATTTTTCCATCATCTTTAGATATAGTCCGAATCCTTGTATTCTCAATCGAACTCTGCAAATCAATTAATGAGCACACAAATCACACCAACACAAAGGATCTTGTTTCACATCGGGCTCAAATTATGTCCAGAATTTTAGGGTCCACACATAATCATGTGGCTATAGGCATGTGACTTTCCACTTATGTTATCATATGTGCATAAAAATTTATACATTCACAATGGATTCTCCATTTGTATTACAACTCAAAATGAGTAGAGAACACCTTCACATGTGACCTTCTGCTTTACTCTTCTTGTAATCCATGGTACTATATGTGCCTTAAATTTGCTTTCAATCATATTTCAACTTGATGTAATAGAAAAAACTTGTAGATCTGAGTTCATTAAGATCTAATTTTCTGAACACATGTCTGTTTTAAGATCTAATTTTCTGGCGGATACCCTTTTCTTCCATGATTATTTTAAAGGTACTACTATTCATGACGTTAGCGTACTGCTTGTTTTTACCATCTTCAACGACATAATCTTTGTTTGTTTCTTGTTAGACCTACTCCAAGATCCTATTTGTTTTGTATCTCTAAGAATCCAACATCATGTCTATTCTACAGAAATTATATCAAATTCTCCAAACCGGCCAAGCATTGCAACACATCACATATACTCTATCATATTTTTCAATTAGAACTAACAGATACTCTTGAGCCAATAATTATAGTACAAAGGACATATTCATCAGCTCTGTAGCAAAACAATCATTAATTAGTGCTATGAGATCATATAATAAAGAAAAAGAATGAAACTTGTAAGCGCCTCTGCATAGGTGCCTGCCTGTCTCAGATGTTGGTACACATCAATGGTCTCATCCTCCTTGAAAACAAGTAAGATGGAGCAGGGGCTGCAGTGCGCGCTCGTCCTTGCTGTCGTGGTGAAGTGTTGTTTTGTCATGGCTGCTATCTGAGGAGTTTTCTTCCGTCGGGGTGAGGATTTCTGAAGTGTCGTCATTGGCCTCCGAGTCCTACGCGAGTGGTGCTCACAATCACATTCTTGTTCGCGGACAGAATCGCGATTGTGTGCAGCATAACCATCGCGGTTGCACCCAGTCTTAGTGGTAGTCAGAGAATCGCGCTTTGCTTGGCAGAGAGAATCGCGATTTTGTTTTAATGTGGGCATCGCATTTGTGTGTGCTGTGAGCATTGCGTTTTCGCGCTTGTGTGTGGTGTCAAAGGTTCCCGTTTTGCGTGGCAGAGAGCATTGTGTTTTCGCGCTAATGTGAGCATCGTGTAGGCTGGCATCGCGATTGTCTGTGAAGTGAGCATCGCGATTTTGTGTGGAGTTAGGCTTCGTGCTTTTCTGTGTAGCGGGCATCGCATTTGTGTGAAAAGTGAGCGTCGCGATTTTGTTTGAAGTTTGGCTTCACGATCCTCTGTGTAGTGGGCATTCGAGCAGGTCTTGTGAGCCCTCGAGTTAGAGGTTCATGCTTGGAGTTGTGGCCCGAGTCTGGGTTCGTGCTGTGCGTTGCACCCCAGGCTAGAGGCTTGTGTCTTGTTCTGTTTTGAGCTGAGTTGCTCTCTCGATCGCAGAGAGCTTTTGTGTGCCTCGAGGGTGGCGTCCATCTTGTCTTTCTTGCCAGCGCTGAGCTTCAGTGGAATCAGTTCTTTAGCACGTATGAGCGAAAGTTTGCAAAAGCTTGGATTACCGAGCTCGCGGACCCCTTTGATCTGTTGCAGAATCGATAGAAGAGCAAATCGTTAGTAAGAGGAAGGTGTTGTGTGCTCTACACTCCATGCTTCTTCTCCGAGTGGCTTATTTTTACTGCAAAGAGTTTAGAGAGCTCAAATTGCTGCTTGGTCTTGGGGCAAAAAGATCGGAAATTGTCAAGATTTAATCAGAAGCTGGTTTCGTTTTCCCGAAGCTTTCAAGGAGCCTCGTGTTAAAAGGGGTTCCATTCTTGTCGGGCCTCTGTCATGGATTTGGTGACCCTCTCATTTGTGAGAAGTAACCTGGCCCCTCCTTCGGGGGAGGCCGATAACCTCGCCTCTCTGTTGGAGGGGGATCTTGTGCCGCCCTTGGGGCCTCCGAGAGTGCTGAACCCCCCTTGGTCTCCTTCAGTAGATCTGCAATTCTGTCAACTCAGGAGGAGCTCAAGAAAGTTTGCCTCGTCAGCCAAATGTTTGGCCCCAGGCCCCCGATCGAAACCGTGCGATAGTGGCTTCGCAACGAGTGGTTCCCCTGTGGGCTAATTGTTTGTAAGTGCCAGTTCTTACCGGCAAGCCACATGTTGCTAGTCTTTGAAAATGAGGATATGGCGTTTCGGGCCCTAAGTGTCGGAACTTGGCAACTCGGCCGAGCGACCCTGTGCCTATTCAGATGGTCCCCTGATTTTACTCCCGACAAATCGAAATCGCTTCGGTACCCTCTCTGAGTTGAGCTCCCTAACCTTCCATACTTCTTGTACAACTTCGTGTGGGACATTGTTTCTCCTATCGGCAAGCCGTTGACCTCACGCGAGGACATTGGTGGTCTCATTTATGAAGGTGCAAGACACTTGTTCAACGCTCGGTGGCACCCTCAAATCTGTGTCGAGGTTGACCTCAGCATGTTCGCTTCCATCGAAGATCAAAGTGGACTTGGGCAAAGGGGAGGTATGGGAGCAAGACATCAATTACAAAAACCTTCCCAATGCGTGCTTTCGTTGTGGCCAACAAGGTCACAGGATTAAAGATTGCCCCTTGAGACAAAAAAGCAAGCAAAATCAAGAAGCCCCCAGAAATGCTCAAGACAACAAAGGAGGAAAAGAAGCCCTAGGGCGACTTCTGAGCAAAACAACATGTCAGTTACCCCCTCCAGCAACTTGTATTGCAATCTGGAAAAGGAGATCAATGAGTTTGACTACTCAGGTGGGAACCAACTCGAGGTGGACACCAACGACAAAGCCATAGAGATCCCTGACAATAAAGAAACCTCCCAGGAGGGTTACACTACAAGCAAAGAAGACGGCTTTACTACTAGTAATGAAGATAACATGGATAGTGAAAGCTCCATTATCGGATCGACTATTCCGAAAACGGTGCCGAAAACAGTGCCCTGTTCTTCCCAGCAAGAGGCATCCCGCAAAGGAAAAAAACCTATGGAGTTACCCTGGAAAAGCCCCCACAAGAACCTATTGTTGATTCGGGATCCGATCCCAACGAAAAAGAAAGATGAATCCAAGAAAAGAAAGGACAAAGCTCCCTCCCGCAAAGAGGGCTCACTACGACAATGATCATCATCTCGTTAAACGCTAGAGGGCTAACCGACCCCTCAAGAACCATCATTGGTCAATGGCTTCGCGACATTAGCCTAAACCCAGAATTTATATGTATTCAAGAGATTAGAATTGACGGGGAAGACCTCCAGAAACGGCTTAGACATGTCTCCTCGACCCATGTTTGGATTTCAACGGTGCACCAGCAGGGGTCCGGTGGAACAGTAATCGATATTAATCAATTCTGGTTTGAAAAGCTTGAGAACTCCATTGAAGATGAATGCCATCGATGGATTGCTGTTTCTTTTGGTGCTCCTTTGTGTTTTACTTCAGTTTCTTTGTATGCCCCTAATGCGGAGCTAGAGAGACTGAACACTTGGGCCTCCTTGGACTCGCTCCCCAGAACGTTCTTATTTGTGGTTACTTCAACATGGTGGAGGACCCTATGGACAGATGGATGGGCAAGGGCAGGGTCATCGATAGTCGGGAGAAAGAAACGTGGGACAAAACCAAACTACACTTGGATTTGGTCGAATTCAAAGATTCAAATGGCTTTTCTTGGTCAAATCTCCAAGCGGACGAGGACCTGAGGAAAGCTAGACTTGATAGATGCTACATTTCTCAGAGCTTTAGTCATTAGTGGGGCCACCCTTCCCTCTCGCAATGCACCGACCTCATCATCTCTGATCACTACCCAATTGTTATCACTTTCCAACCTTCCACCAAGATCTGTAAGGCTCCTTGGTTCCACGCCAGTGCGCCCTCCTTCTCTCTCCCCTCTGTCCATCAAGAAATTGCTGATGTGTGGAAGGAGGCATTCGCCTCCGGCTTGTCCCCAACCAAGTGTTGTAGAAGTGCGGTCAACAAGTCACGACAGATCATGATTAGATCCAGGAAGATGCTCGAGACTATGCGGCAGGATCGTTGAGAAGCTCTATATCATAGACTTTGGAGGCTCGAGGAGTAAGTGAACAAAGGAAAATCTCAAGCCCAGAAAGGTCTTCGAAAAATCAGAGCGCTGCTGAGATACGAGGAAGAAATACAAAGGAAAAATTTGCAAATTTTCTTCAAGGAGTGGTGGGCTGTCAAAGCCGACAAACCCACCAAAGAGATGTGATGTATCCTTAAAAGGAAACATAATAGAGAATCGATCCCCTTATTGCTAGACTTAACTGGCAATGTATGCAATTCGAAAGAAGATAATTTTGGGATCATTGAAGGGCACTTCACGAGACTTCTGGGGAACTCGAACCCCCTTTCCCACCATAGAAGGGATTGTATGGCAGCCATATCTAGGGTTTCCCCCCACAGGATACCTCTCAACCTTCGCTCCCTGCTTCATGCCCCTATCTCTGAAGCAAAAATCATTGAGGTCATTGATGCCCTCCCTTCTGGTAAAAGCCCGGGACCCGATGGGCTCACTAATGAGTTCTTTAAATCCTTCAAGTTGGTGGTTGCCACCCCTCTTCGTTTGGTTTGGCAAGAGGCACTCAAGTTTGGCGTGCTTCCATCTTGTCTCAACAATGGCATTATCAAGTTAATACACAAAAAAGAGGAAAAGAACAGAATAGAGAACTGACGTCCTATTACGATGCTCCAAACAGGATACAAGATCATTGCCAAAGTCATTGCCAACAGAATCTCTTGCCACTTGAGAACGTGGTTAAGCGAGGACCAAAAAGGTTTCATCAAAGGCAGGTCAATTTTGGAAAACATTATAGATATTTGGGAAGGTCTTGATTTCGCAAATGAGTCTAAACAAGACGTGGTCTTCCTCAAGATCGACTTTGATAAAGCCTATGATAGGCTGGAATGGGACTATATTCTGCAGTCACTCCAAGATCTTGGATGTAGTCAGAAATTCACCAAGATGATCGCGACCCTTCTCAGAAACGCATCGATCCAAATTAACATTAATGGAAAACTTTCGAAGGTGATCAAACTTAGAAGATCTATCAGACAAGGGTGCCCATTGGCTCCCCTTCTCTTTGCCATTGCCACGGAAGGGCTTAGCAGGCTGGTGGAGCATTAGGTGGAAGCTGGTAATATCAAAGGCATCCATATGCCTCATGACCACAGTCAGATCACCATGAGACTTTTTGTCGATGATATGAACGCATTTGTTCACAATCATAGTATCAGCTTGGAGACGTTCTGGAGGTGTCTGGCTACTTTTGTGAAGCCTCTGGATCCACAATCAACCACTCTAAGACCGCCTTTAGAGCTATTGTTGGGTCACAGCCCGACCTTCTCATTGATCATGGCTGTCAAATCATTCCGTAGGGCCAAATTTTTAGGCTTCTTGGGATTCCCTTGGGGTTTGGCGTCTCTATGGAACATCGGTGGAACTGGGTGCTGGCCAAACTCGAAAACAAGCTTAACTATTGGAGAGGTATGCAAATCAATCTTGCTGGTCGTGCTATGTTTATGAACATGTTCCTCTTATCATCTACCATTTATTTCCTTTCTTGTTGGAGACCGAAAGAGCAAGTTCTGTCCAAACTGGATAGTATTTGTAGAAACTTCCTTTGGACAGACGACCACAATAGGAGGGGGGTGCCTAAAATCAAATGGTCCATCTGCACCAACCATAGAGATAGTGGGGGCCTTGGTATCCTGGACATTGGGTGCATGGCTAACAAATTGGCGGCCAAATGGATGATTAAGGCTTGGTGCAACGGGGAGGCCTCGTGGGCCAAGTTGATCTTCAGAAACAAGAATGAGTTGGCTCTCATGGGCTTCCCAAATTGGAAGAATCTTGACATCTTGACCTTGCTATTTTCCCCGATCCTCGTCTTCTCGAAAGGCTCAAATCTCGTGTGCTCCCTATGGAAGAGTTGGAATAAAGTCAAAAGCTACACAAGAATAAGTGAAGACTGGAAGTGGGCAGCCGGTATCAGACAAAACGACTCTATGTGGTTTCCGATCCATGGCATCCGGAGTGTGGAATCTTGAAACATTCAAAATGCCAAGAAGTTATGGATTTAAGGCTTCAAAAAATGGAAACATCTCTGGAAACAAAACACCAACCGTTGGATCAACTTCGAGGATATTGACCCTTGCGTCAACATTTCGTACGAAGAATGGAACACTTTGCAAAGTAGATGTCTCGCCTGGGACAGACACAAAGTTTGCCTTCTCATGGGACATGACACGTCGAGCTCGCTTGGTCTCAAATGGCACAACGGAAACAACTTATCAAAAATCCCGAACATCAAAGAAACGATTGACTATCAGGTTAACCTCAACAGGAAGTGGTGCTTGTCTTGGATGCGGCTTCGGAGGGACATGAAGTTCATGGCTATCTGGCACCCCCTCATAGAAATCAAAAAGTTTGTCCTCTTATGGCAAATTCTTCATCATGGAATCTGGACCAACCTTAAGGCTAGCAAATTTTGTGGGATTCCTCCCTGGTGCAAACGCTGGTACCGGGCTATCGAAGATGTTTCACACATCTTCTTTACCTGCCCCAACTCCAACAAACTCTGGTAGACGGTTGGAAAGAAAATTTGACTTCAGAAACATCTCAGACGGCAGCAAGCCCTGCTAGGAGAAGCGATCGGCTGCTCCGCGACTCTCTGGAACGCCATCAGAGGGGAGGTCATAAGGAAAATCTGGCGGGAAAGATGTGCTCTCAACTTCGATGACCCCCCCAAAGAGTGGTCAATTGAGCAATCGTTGTTCCTCCTTAGCAAAAGGATTCTTAACTGTAAGAAATCCCCCCCCTTTAGGCATCATCAAGTACTCCTTTTGATCAATAACAAGCTTAAACCCAAGTGGGCCGCACATGAGGGTGATGAGAGGGTGATTAACCGTCTTTGTAAAGCCATCTAAGCTCTGTAAAAGCTTCCCCTGCTTTATGGGATTTGGGGGGTCCTGTGGGCACTAGTCCCCTTCTCTTGTACTTTTCTTTATTTAATTCAAGTCCGGGAGAGTAGGCTAATGCCGAACTTCCTTTATATTAAAAAGAAAAAGAATGAAGAGAGAAGAGTACTAAATGAATATCCATCGTCCATTTTTTCTCTTTTTTTGCTTCTCTCTCTCTCAATAGAGGTTGTGTCATGAAAATATAGTTTTAGAAGGAGGATGTTGGATACAGCTTTAGATGGGGAATGATTCCTCTTGAGTAGAACTAGTGCATCCTTGGAAAAGAACATGAAGAGAGGTGTTGTCACATGGATTCTTGTGCATGGTCTATATTGTACATATCACACACATGGTGGAATACTTTCCGTCCTTGAACATGCATTTCTTTTTGTACTTTATGCTCCTGATAATATCCATCAAGTAGTGAAGAAACTATAAAAAGAAGAGAGAGAGAGAGAAGAAAACAGAGAATCATTCAGATGACCTTGTTTGTTTGTTGTTTCTTTTTGTATCATTCATTTCCATTTTTATATCTGAATCAATATAGCCATTTGAAAGCCTCACTGTTTGATGTATACATTAGGAATGAATACTACTTATTATTTATTGTTAGTTTCTGATGCTAGATTATCAACTTATGAACCTAAGCTATTTTGTAAGAGGTCAATCAGGTTAAAAAGCAAGTGTATTTTAACAAAAAATGCACTAATAGGTTTCTTCTAAATTTATTCAAATTCTATTTCTAGCTTTAATAATTTTCCTTTTTTCTCTTCTCTACGTCTATATTTTGTGGATAAGGCAGAAGAGTTTTGTGGTGCCAATCACGGAAACGACTATTCATGCGTGTACTTCGTTTATTCAAAAGAACGTGCGAACAAAAAGTAGAAGAAGTATTTTCCTTCTCTACTTCGCTTATTGAAAGAACGTGCGAAGAAAAAGTCATCGCGTCTGACTTCACTCCATGAGTATTATTTGTCAATCAAGGAGCTTCATTTATTCGCTTATTGCATTCACTTGACGTATTGGCCTTTAACACCTTTAAACAAAACATCTTTCTTGGTTTCTTTTGTTCTTCTTCTTTTGAACAAGAACGCTTTAAATCGGAAGCAAGACACACGAGGATTCTAGAGAGGTACCAAGAGAGTGATAACCTTTTCGTCCCTTTTTATGACAGACCTACTTTCTTTTCAGCTTGATGTTTTTTTACAACGAACATCCTATCCTATGGTATGGTACTCAAAGAAGGGAGAACTTTTACAATTCCGAGTCTTCTATATAGGCAGTCAAGAGAATTCCGAATACACCATTACGAGAATTCCAAATACACCATTATCTAGGAGGTTTGTCACATACTCAAGGCAACTAGGAGCTCAAAACCACTTCGCTCTATAGTGTCAAAGTTTGGATCTAAGCTCCTTTCCACCTCTGAATGCACTATCGCACTATGTATGTAGGGAATTTTTTACTTTTGTTCCAAACATATACGTAGGTTTCGTTTCGCCAATACAAGCAGCTCGAAGTATGCTACAGGTTTATAGAAGCTCTACAAAGTACTTCTATTCAACTTTTTGAGATATAGTCATTTTTTTGCAACAAGGTATTTTAGTCAGTGACCATGGCTAAAAGCAATGATAATCCATTATGGACATATATGTTGCATCATGTATTGGTCACAAAAGGACTATGGAATATTGTGCAGAGTATTGAAAAACACCCTTTTTTTACCTGTGAATATAGTATTTGAAGGTGATGTAGATGGCATTGAAGATGAACATCTTCATGTTCCTTTTCTTGCTGCAGTTCATGCTTCATGTACAATAGAGAAACTTCTTTAGGATGGCAAAGATTCTCACACACATGCATTGATAGATTTTTCTATCAAATGTGTCATTCACTCTTGCAAAATAGCAAAGGATGTTTGGGATACACTTACCACTTCTATTAGGAAAGAAATGAGGCTCATGTTGCTTGCCTCTAAAAACAGTTTGAGAGTGCTCATATGAATGAAGGAGATTATATGGATTATTTTTTGACAAAGATCAAATATTTGAAGGAGTAGTTGATTTTTGCAGATGAAGTCTTGCTAGATAGTTCACTTATGCAGACTGATGTTAATGGTCTTCTAGATTCATATCATATTTTTTTCTTCTACTCTTTAGTTGATGATGAAAGGCAATCCAAATACCTTATTATTTAAGGAGTTAGTCTCTATTTTGTTATAGTAAGGTCAGTCTAGGTAGAATAGATCCAGTATGCATGTTGCAAATCAAGCATTTTTAGCTAGTCTGAGTGCCAAAGGTAAATCAAGCTCATCTGCTAGTAAGCCAAAATTTGCTAATGCTACAAAATCAAGGAAGGAAGACAAAGATGACAAAAAAACATAGAAGCAAAAAAAAAATACAGACACATATGTCATAAAGAGTTGTCCGAAACTAGTTGCGAAAGAGGCAAAGAAAAAAGGGGATCAAATGGTTGTTACAGAAGCCTCTACATCTAAGACAGAGTCTACAAATATTGTTTAGAATGAACTCACATGTGTAGTCATGTGAACACCTCTTGTAAAAGAGTGCATTTTATCTCTTATAATTGTGAAAAAGAAAAAGGAAAAGAATGGCTTACCTCATCCATGATGTAGAAAGAAAACTCGTGGTTCTAACTACCTAAAACCATGAATTAGTGAGCTGAGGGAATAATTGCTAACTTTGGGGATCACTTTTAGGTGGAACCATTCAAATTCGAATTCAAAACTCTTTCCAAGAGTAGCTATAAAAAGAGCAAGAAGGAAGAGGCGATTAGCAAGCCTTGTACATGACCACTTCATGTCATTTTGTAGAGATTGAAGAGCTTACTCCATAGCTCTATCACTCTACTCCCATTGTGCAAACATTCATTGCCAATGTGGTTGTAATCATATGTGAATTTATACATTCATCATTCTCTACTTCTCTATTTTGTTCTCTGCTATACTCACTTAGAGCAGTAACTTCAAAAGCTCATAACTCAAGCGATACTCATTCATTTTTAGTGTTTTAATGTGCGTTGGATAGCTCTCAAACTCAAGTTTGTGCACAAACCTTTTCATGGTCATTGGATTTGTAATCTGGGAGAAATCTCCATCTTGTTACTCACTGGTCTATCTCTATAGCACCCTGAGAATGGCGAGCATGTTCCAGATTTTATTAAATGTTTTTCTCAGTCTGCAGTTAATCATTTGAAGTTTTTAAACTTGGAATAGCAAGCTTGCTAAGTCTATTTGGTATTTCCAAAAGGAATTTATCTAATTTCTACCAGGTTGAGAGCACTATTCATTTCTTCTAGCAGGTGTATGTACACAAATTGCAAGTTTTGGGAGCTAGTCATCTTGCAACTAGTCTGTCTTGAGTTAAACTTTTGAGATACATGTTCCAAAATACTTGGCTGATATTTTGGTGGATTTAGCATGCTCAAAGGGTCTACTAGTCAACAATTGTTGCCATGGATTTCCATCAACAATTGACAAATTGGATCGAAACAACTACCCAACATGGTCTCTAAGGATGGAGACTTCTCTTCAAGGCAGGAATCTATATGGATTCATATCTAGAGATGAAGCAATGCCAACCATGAGGAACAAACAACAACCATCACATGAAGAAGTGGAAGGACTTTCAAATTGGTGTTCGAAGGATGCACTTGCAAGGTCCTATATTCTAAACTCAATATCTGATTTTCTTTTACCTCAATTCAAGGGATGCAAGCCATCAAGAGAGATCTGGAATGCACTTGCTTCTTTCTTCTCTTCCAACACTCGAGCAAGGAAGAACCAATTGTGGATGGAGCTCACAACAATGAAGAAAAGCCCGAAGAAAAGTGTGACATATTATGTCACAAAGATGAAGGAGATTTCTGACCAACTTGGAAGCATTGGAGAGTTAATTGAAGAGGAGCAAATCATTAGACAAATCATAAATGGAATCAAAGCAGACAACAAGTGGGAGTCATTCACAACAGCCATGGATTTGTACATGGATATGCATGTACCCGACCTCAACACACTCATGGGCCAACTCTTCACTCATGAAGCAAAGATTAACAAAGGTGGTGAGTCCTCAAGGGGTAATCAAAATTATACCTTATATTCTAATAAAGCTAAGGTCAAGGATAAGTCAAAGAATAGGTAGAATGAAGATGAAGGTAGCTCTTTCCAAGCAAACTTTGCAGGCAGAGGAAGAGCTAGAGGAAGAGGCAGAGGTGGAAAGCAAGGCAAGGGGAGATTCCAATCATCTCAACCTTTCAATATATGTGGCTTATCTAATCATACTACTGAAGAATGTTTCAGGAACCCGAGGAACTCAAGAGGAAGAGGATTCAATAGAGGTGGCTATGGATCAAATAGAGGTAGATACAATAGAGGATACAACAAGAACTACTACAACAACAATTACAACAACAACAAAAACTATCAAAGTGGCCATAAAGGAAGAAGAGATTATAATAACTATGTAGAGGACCAAAGTCAAGAAGATTCATTATCGATTATGAATCTATGAATGAAGAAGGGTAAGGATGATGATCACATCTGTTACATTGATTCGGGATGTTCAAATCATGTAGCAGGAAATGTGGCTTTACTTTTTGATTTGGAAGATCCTCATAACAATCATGAAGTGCAAACAAGAGATGATACAAAGCACTCAGTGTAGAAGATAGGTAATGTGAAGACATCAGATGGGAATATGAACCTCTTAAGCAAAGTCTTGTACGTCCCTACAATTACCAAAAATTTAATAAGTGTTGGGCAGATTGTTGAAAAAGAATTGCAGGTTAGATTCAATCGATTTGGAGCGTATGTTGAAGACCCAAGGAAAGGCTTTAGAAGGATTGCCAAAGGAGAAAAGACAAGAAGGCTTTTCACTTTTGAAGTGGAAGATACAAAGAACATAGCCTTGTTTAGCTATGGATCTCAAACTCTCACAGAGTTGGAGATATGGCACAAAAGTCTTGCTCACATTGGTGAGAGGACACTTACACAAATTTTCAGGGACCAAAGTGTACTTGGTTTGCCTAATATCACAAGGCAACACATGATTTATAAGTGTGAAGCTTGTCAACTCGGCAAGGCTCATAGACAACCTTTCAATAAGAAGGGATATGTGTATCAAAATCCTTTGGATCTAGTGCACACAGATGTGTGGGGTCCAAGTAAGGAGCCATCTATATTAAGCTCAAGATATTATGTGTCTTTCATAGATATTTGTAGCAGGTGGACCATCTTGTTTTTCATGAAGCACAAGGATGAAGTGTTTAATTGCTTTAAGAAGTATATTGCTCTTGTTGAAGACAAACAGGTAGGACTTTGAAAAGACTCAAATCAGATGGTGGAGGAGAATACTTCTCTTCTGAATTTGATGCCTTCTTGCATGAAAGAGGCATTAAAAGGGAAGTCAATACAAGTTATACACCCGAACTCAATGGTGCAACAGAGAGGAGAAACAGAGCTATTGTCGAAGCTGCAAGGTCCATCCTCAATGAAAAGGGATTGCCAAACTACCTATGGGTAGAGGTTGTGTCTACAGCCACATATCTCATAAGTAGACTTCCATCTAGGTCACTAGATGGAACCACTCCATATGAAGTGTGGAATGGAAGAAGACCTAGTCTAGAGCATTGTAAAATCTTTGGATGCTTAGCCTATGCTCACATTCGTTCTCAAGTAAGAGGGAAATTGGATCCCAAGGCAAAGAAGTGCATATTTATTGGTTATGATCAAAACCAAAAAGGATATAGATTGTACAATCCAACCAATAAAGGCTTTTCTGTGAGTAGAGATGTAATTTTTGATGAAAACAAATCATGGTTTGATGATGACAGGAAAGTGAAGTTGACTTATGACTTGGATGAAGATTTTCCATCACTTCAACCAAAGGAGCCAAAGCAAATGGAAGAAAGTGATTTGAAGATTTACCTAGAAGACTTGGAAAGACTAAAGCTATGGAAAAGCAAAGGTAAAGCAAAGATGCACGATGCTACATATGGACCCGAGAGCTCACATCAACCACCTAGAAGGTCTTCAAGAGAGAAGAAGGAACCAGAGAGGTATGGTTATGATACTTCTTTGGTCACCAAACACTTCAATCTACATTGCAAAGGATTCAACCAATGAAGAACCTACCTTATTTGAAGAAGCACAAAGCAAGAAAGCTTGGAGAGATGCAATGGATGAAGAAATGGAAGCCTTGAAGGAGAATGACACTTGGGAGCTTGTACCTAACAAGCCATCTATGAAGATAATTGGATCTCGATGGATATACAAAATCAAGAGGAATCCAAATGGAAGTATAAATAGACACAAAGCAAGGTTAGTTGCTAAAGGGTTTGCTCAAACCCGTGGTATTGATTATGAGGAGACTTTCTCTCCTGTCGCAAAAATGCCTACAACCTGATGTAAAGAATGCTTACTTGAATGGATGGATTTCTGAGGAAGTGTATATGGCACAACCTCCTGGATATGAGGATGCACATCATCCTAACTATGTATGCAAATTAAAGAGAGCCTTGTATGGATTAAAGCAAGCTCCAAGAGCTTGGAATTTCAGATTGGTGACTTATTTGCAAGACCAAGGATTCAAAGCTAGCAAGGCAGATACCTCTTTGTTCATAAAGAGGAATGGATATGAAGTGATCTATTTATGTGTTTATGTTGATGATATTATTATCACAGGCAATGATCTTGAAGGAATCAAACAGGTAAAGACTCATATGAAGGAGGATTTCAACATAAGTGACCTCAGACCACTCACTTATTTTCTTGGATTGGAGTTGATCTACACAGATTCAGGTATATACATAACACAAAGGAAGTATGTGCATGACATGCTCGTCAAGTTCAAGATGGAAAATACCAAGTGTGCAGGTACACCTATGGAGCAAAATCATAAGCTTAGTGCTTATGAAGGAGAGCCAATTGAAGACATCACAACCTATCAAAGCTTGGTTGGAAGTTTGAAATGTGCAACACTCACAAGAGTGGATATATTGTATAGTGTTAGCATATTGAGTCAGTTTATGCATAAGCGGAGAAGACCACATATGGAAGTGGCCAAGAGAGTCCTCAAGTACATAAAGGGGACCATGAATGAAGGTTTGTTTTATCCATTTACTTCAGATATTGAGCTAAAGGTCTACTCAGATGCAAATTGGGCCGGATCTAGAGATGATAGAAGAAGTACATCCGGGTACGTATCATTTGCAGGTTCAAAAATCATTTCTTGGTCATCCAAGAAGCAACCAACCGTGGCATTATCTTCTACTGCAGCCGAATATAGAGGTTTGGCTAATGCAACATCATGTGGTTAAAGTCTTTGTACACACATCTTGGACTCCATTCTTCAACACCTCACATTTTTGGTGACAACACAAGCTCACTACATCTTGCAGCTAATCCGGTATACCATGCTAGAACCAAGCATATTGAAGTTCACTACCATTATGTAAGGGAGAAACTAATGAGCAAGGATATTCATTTATCCTATGTCTCCACAGATATGCAATGTGCAAACATGTTGACTAAAGCTCTTGATGGTACAAAGTTAAGTAGATTCAAGTTGATGATTTGCTTGTAGAAATCAAGGACAATTGAAAACTTATTTGGAGGCCAAGCATGTTAGGCTTGAGGGGGAGCTATTGGTGCATTTTAACAAAGCCTACATGCTTTATATGCTTGATATTATGATCATTTGTAAGTCACATGTGTAGTCATGTGAACACCTCTTGTAAAAGAGTACATTTTATCTCTTGTAATTATGAAAAAGAAAAAGGAAAAGAATGGCTTACCTCATCCATGATGTAGAAAGAAAACTCGTGGCTCTAACTACCTAAAACCACGAATTAGTGAGCTGAGGGAATAATTCCTAGCTTTGGCGATCACTTTTAGGTGGAACCATTCGAATTCAAATTCAAAACTCCCTCCAAGAGTAGCTATAAAAAGAGCAAGAAGGAAGAGGCGATTAGCAAGCCTTGTACGTGACCACTTCATGTCATTTTGTAGAGACTGAAGAGCTTACTCCATAGCTCTATCATTCTACTCCCATTGTGCAAATGTTCATTGCCAATGTGGTTGTAATCATATGTGAATTTATACATTCATCATTCTCTACTTCTCTGTTTTGTTCTCTACTATACTCACTCAAAGCAATAATGTCAGAAGCTCATAACTCGCACTATACTTATTCATTCTTAGTTTTTTAATGTGCTTTGGATAGCTCTCAAAGTCTAGTTTGTGCATATAAATTTTCATGGTCATTGAATGTTTAATCTGGGAGAAATCTCCATTTTAATGCTCACTGGTCTATCTCTACAGAGCCCCGAGAATGGCGGGCATGTTCTAGATTTTGTTAAAAGTTGTTTTCTCAGTCCTCAGTTGATCATTTGACGTGTTTTAACTTGGAATAGCAAGCTTTCTATGTCTATTTGATATGACCAAAAGGAATTTATCTAATTCCTACCAGGTTGAGAGCATTGTTCATTTTTTCTAGCAGGTGTATGTACAAAAATAGCAAGTTTTGGAAGCTACTCATCTTGCAACTAGTCTGTCTTGAGTTAAAACTTTGAGATACATGTTCCAAAGTACTTGGCTGATATTTTGGTGGATTTAGCATGCTCAAAGGTTCTACTAATCAAATCTGAAGTCTCAATTGGCTGGTGTGAAGCCGGTTGTAGTAGCACCATTTCATCTTTGGATTGCATCCACCATCTCTCTTCACATGGTAGACCATGGAGGCCTAAATAAATCTAACCTTGTACCCCTTCTAGAGATCAGTGTCCTTAGTGGTCATGGAAGGAAAGTGTTTGCAAATGAGAGCTTCTGACTAGCAAGTAGCATCCGTGAGTGGAAGGCTAGTCCCTACAACTAAATACTCTGTTATGGAGCAATTTCATAACTTTCCACTCCCTCTTATCAAGGACTCGAAATGGAACATCTGGCTTATATATTCTATTTTCTAAAGCAACTAAATCATCTATACAATTCTCATCTCAGGAGATGTATGGTCTCAACTTGCTAACATGAAAAATTGGGTGAACTTTGCAATCATGTGGCAATTGTAATTTTTATGCGACATTACTAATCTTCTTGATTACTATCCAAGGTCCACAAAATCTAGGGGATACCTTGGGTTTCTAACCCACTTTGAGTGATGAACAAAGTGCAATGCATAAAAACACACGATTGCCCTCTTGAAATGTCTGTGGTGTGTGGTTTTGATCTACAAATGCTTTCATCCTCTTAACATCTTGTTGAATATTGAACTAATCTATTTTCAAGTTAGCTTGCGTATCTGTAAGGAAATATGAAGCACTTAGAGATTTCTTGGGTAACACAATGGTAGCTCGACTATAGGGAATAAACCCATAAATCACCACAAAAGGTGCCAACCTATTAGTCTTGTGCTTCTAGCTATTATAAGGAAATTCAATTAATGGAGGAAACTATCCCAATCTGTTTGTTTCTCTTAAACATATGCACATAGTATCTCTTCTAGTATCTGATTAACTCTTTTGGTCTAATCATTTGTCTTAGGATGCTCCATTACTCATCTTGAGTTGAACTTGAAGTTTATTAAACATGTGTTTCCAAAAATTTCCTATGAACTTGGGATCCCTATCTGAACTATGTATTTAGGTAGACCATGCAGTCTTAAAATATTCTGAACAAATAGTTCCACAACCTACAGAGCTTCCAATGATTCCTTTGTAGGAATAAAGTATGCCATTTTGCACAAACGTTTGATCACTGCAAGAATAGAATTCTTCTATCATGGTGTCCTAGGTAAACCCCTTATGAAGTCCATGGAAGTTTTGTCCTAATAGTACTCTGGTATTTCCAATCTTTGTAGTAGACTTGGAGGACTGATGCTCTCTATTTTATTCACTTGACATGTAAAACACTGATTCACATAATTGTTTACATCTTTGGCCATCTTTGGCCACCAAATGGTGCATCTAATCAACTCCAAAGTTTTCTCAATACTTGGATGTCCTGCGCAAGGTACATCACGGTTCTCAAACATCACTTCTTTTCTGTACTTCCCTTCTTGGGAAGTAGGCACACAAATCTTTCGTTTTCTTTTCAGCAACCCTTGCTCAACTTGAAATTAGAAAATGCTTTATCCTCATTATTTTTTGACAACTTGATCATCGATCTATGAATCTTTAATCTACTATATTAAATCACTATCTAGAACTGTGAAGATAATTTGATGCAAAATATGAGATAATGCATTTGCAAATATATTCATTTTTCCTTTTCTATATAGAATTTCCATGTGAAATTCTTGCATCAACTCAGCCCATCTAGCTTGTCTCCCCCAAAGATCAGGCTGAGAATAAAAATACTTCAATATGTGATGACATGTGTACACTTTAAAACTTGCACCATACAGATAGTATCTCCAAATCTTCAAAGCATGAATATTGCATATATTTTGTGTTCATGGACATACAAATTTCTCTAAGTTCAAGAAAGTTTCTTACTTTAAAAACTACTAGTTTGCCATCTTGAATTAAAACTACACCCACTGCAATGCCACTAGCATTAGTGTCTATTTCAAAACTTGGTTTTTGTGGATCTACCACTAATAAAATTGGGGCACTTGAAACCTGCTTCTTTCAATGTGTCAAAATCTTTTTGTTGTGCACTAGTCCAGACACAATTTTTTGTTATGCACTAGTCCACACACAATTTTGATTATTTTGCAACACATCGATCAATGGAGTAACTATGTGTCAATAGCTTACAGTGAATTTCCTATAGAAGCCTGATAATCCTAAGAAAGATCGCAAGTGGCACTCATTCAAAGGAATCAGCAAATTGAGGATCATAGAAACTTTTCAGGGATCCATTCTAACTCCATCTGCAAAAATTACATGTCCTAAGTACTCAACCTCAGATAAACATAGCTATGTCTTCTCTAGGTTGATGTACAAATTATTCTCATCTAACTTTTTAAAAAATGTATGCAAGTGACATTCATATTTTCTTAGATTCTTACTATAAACCAATAGATCAAGTATAAAATCAACCACAAAATGACGAGTAAAAGGACAAAAAATATCATTCATGGGCATCATAAAAGTATTTGGATCATTAGTTAAGCAAAAGGCACTACAAGATACTCATATTGACCAAAGGTAGTAGAAAGAGATGTTTTATGTGCATCATCATCATCTTTAACTTTGATATGTTGATAACCACTTTCTAAGTCAATTTTACTATATACAATAGCACCTCCTAGCGCATGTAGTATATCATGAATGGAAGGCATCGAATATTTGTGTGCTTTATTGTAAGTTTATTTAATGCTCTATAGTCTATATACATTCTAAAGGATCCATCATTTTTGGGAACCAAAAGCACTAGGGGTGCAAAAGGCGAATAAATCAATTTGATGAGTCCTTAGATACTCATCAAACGACAACATACTTCTACCTCCTCTTGCAAACTCATTCAATATGGCTATCTGGCTTGTGGATGAACTCCTAATACTAGCTCAATCCTATGCTCCACATTTTTGCGAGGCAGAAAACGTAAAGGCAATTCTAAAAGAAACAAGTGTTGAAATTAATTTTTCATTCTAGAAGCTAACTCAGCTTCTAAACTAGTTTGAATCTGTAAAGTTAGCAACTCTTTATGCTCAAAATATAGGAAATAAAAACACTTACACTCTACTTTTACCATTGTAGAGGAAGACATCTGTCTCTACTTCTAAACATTAAGCTCTCCATATATTATGATGTAACAACTATTATGATTAAAGTAATATATATGAGTCCAAAATTCTATGATCGGCTTCTTGCTTGCATGCCAGTGTTTGCTGAAAACAAGATCAAATCTAGCCACCCTTGCAATCTCAAAATCTAGCTCATCTTTATGTCTGAATATGGACTGGTAATCCAACAACTCACCAATCCCAAGAGTTAGATCCCTTCCCATCTGCCAAATCTACTCTGTAGATGTACTCAAGTGGACTAGTCTTTAGCTATAATTTCTTCACAGGAGAAGGGTTAATAACATTTAGGTCAATCCTATGTCAAACAAAACTTTAACAAGATGACCATTAACCTCCCCACTCATGAAAACTTGCTCATTGTTCAAAAATTGATACCCTTTTTTATGTTTAAGATGGGTTGTTTGTCTTTAGATGGAGGACCATCTTAGTGTTTGTAGCTAAAAGGTCAAATTTGAAGATGATGATGGAGTGGATGTTGAGGACTACTGCCTCTCCACCACCATCATTGTAGATATCTTCTTCTTCTTCTTCTTCTTCTTCTTCTTCTTTTTCTTCTTCTTCTTCTTCTTCTTCTTCAGACACAACTTATAAGCATGCCAACCTAGGCATTCATAACAGATGTCCTCATGACAAGCCTTTTAATTCTACTACTTTGTCAAAATAGATTGCTAAAAAACTCTATCATCCATGGAAGTGTTGGGGATGTAAGGGTCATGTGACCTTACCCCCATATTCATATATATACATCATATATAGAGCATTGCCTCAAGAGAGATCATTATGTGGGTTTCGAGGCTACCACGCATATCCGCGCGTCATTCCTCTCTTCTCTCTCGTTCCATCTCCTCTTTCCTCCTCTTGTTCTGCACACCAAAGCTCTTCATTGGTATCAGAGCCAGGTTGAAGGCTTGTGTGCAAGAAGCTTCAATGGAAGCTTAGGTAAGAAGAGGTAGAAGTGTAGGTCGACATCTCTTGATAGCAATTCAGTATTTCGGTCATAACTCGAGCTAAGAAGCTGGGATTGATGCGTTTTAAAGTGCTGTGTGTAGCTAACATAGAGAGCTACAACTTCATAGAAGGGTGTAGAAACTGGTTTGGACTTCTAAAGTGCCGAAAATTTGAAAAACGCAGACTGTTATAGAAGGCGAATCTACATTCACTATGATAGCAGATTAGTTTTTGGATCATAACTTGAGTTCTACAGCTCCGAATGCGATGATTCAACTTGCTGTCCGTAGCTTAGAAAGATAGCTACAACTTTGTAGATGAAGTCAGATTCAGACTCTCAGTGCAAGATCGCCGAAACTAGAAAATACAGAGCAGGAGTGTTGTAAGTGATAGTGAAATTGATAGCAGGTGCTTGTCTTAAGCATATCGTGAGCTACGCACCTCTGATTGAGGTGTTCTTTAGCTCGTTACGTAGACAAGACTCAGATCTTGAGGTTTGCTGAAGACCAGAAGTTCAGATTTAGAGGTTATCACCTCTGAAACAGAAAAACACAGAGCAGCATATTTTCACTATAAGAACAATAATTGCACTTGGAGGTTGAATTTGCTTTTGGAACTTCTTCTTCGAGAGAATTTTTGGTGTGCAAGCTCTTATTTTCAGAGCTTCAAGACATTGTACATGTATGATCATTGTGGTAGCTCCTCCATATGAGAGTAGAGCATGATCTTGTTACGTGTTTGGCATGTAAGATGACATTGTGGTATACTCTTTTTTCTTCAGGTTTATGTCATCATGAGTTTGATCATGGATATATAGTGGCATTTTGGTATACATCTTGCTTATAACACTTGGATACAGATCTACTTGCCAGTTGCACACTATTTGATGAGAGTTGATGTTGGATCTAGGTTGGTACTTGTATCTTTGTTTTTCTTTACAGGTACATGATCCAGATTGGAGCCTCAGTTGTATACTTATTTGTCACCTTGATTTGCTATTCTATTAGCAAATGTTCATTGATTGGATGTTGTGGATGGTGATTCCCACATGATTATTTTGGTTCTAGAGTCCATTTTACAGAGGAGATGCTGCCGAAATTTTGAAAGTTTTTATTATAGAAGAGAGATCTTGTGGATCTTGAAGCTTGTGTGATAGCTTTGGATCATTGTTTATCTCCATTCATTTGGACTTGGTCACATATTATTTGTGATAGATTGGACCATCTTGCAGGATTCATTCTTGAGTGGGAGGTGTATTACCATTGTATTGGCATGTATTGCTATTAGTTTTTTGGCACATGTAGTTTCCATTACCTTTGTTTGGATCAGTGACAGGTGGTGACAGGTTACTCATTGTTCTTTGGTTATTGGTTATCTTGTTTGATTGCTCAGTTTACAGGGGATACTCTATCGAAATTTTCCCAGGATTCTTCCACATCTACTTGGTCACTTTGGAGACTTGGTGATCAGGCTTATGCTCATGGTTTTATGTGCATGCTAGATGCATGGTTATGTGACAGGTGGTTCACATGGTTTTCTTCTCTACAGAGACATATGTGATGTGATTTATGCATATGGATATGCAGGTGTGATCCTATTGAAGATAGAGTATTGTTTCTAGTCTCTTGTTACATTTCTAGTCTCTTTGGATTGCCAGCATGTGTCTTCTCAATTTGATGGTACTGACTTTTCGAGGTGGAAAGCTCAGATGTGGCATACATTGGTTCGTGCAGGGTTACACATGTATGTGCATAGAGATGCACAGAGGCCTCCTGACATGCCCAATCACGTATGGATGGATATGGATGCATTGGCCAGCTCCACTATTTGATTACAACTTGTGGATTCTATATATGAGTCTATTATGTATGAGGAGACGAGTAGTGCATTATGGCAGAGACTACATGATATGTATGCGAGTCCATTGACTCATGTGAGACATAGATCACATCGACGACTTCGATGTTGGCACTGTGGTCATGAGGGCCATATTCGACGACGTTGCTTCAAACGGATGTGATGACGACGTCAAAGATATACACATGATGCAGGTCAGGTAGTGATTTCAAGAGAGTCTATGGCAGTTGATTATGCTAGTGATGGTGATATCACTTTCTCCTATGGTTCATCTTAGGATTCCTCTTGTTCATTGGATAGCACACATATGGCTTGGTTGCTTGATGCATTGGCCAATTTTCATGTTACTCCACATCGTGAGTGGTTTTGTCGATTCTCAGGTGAGAGTCATGGATGTGTGCAGTTGCCTGATGGTACGACATATGACATTGAGGGTGTAGGAGATATATACCTTATGCTACCTAGTGGAGCATCACTTATGCTCAGACATGTATGCTATGTGCCTTCATTCCCTATGAGCTTGATTTCAGTTAGCTAGTTACAGGAGAGCAGATGTTATGAATTCCTTGGTGAGCATCATTTTCAGTTGCAGTTGGGACAGCTTATGCTTGTCAGAGGTGCCAGGATTGGGCACAGGTATCCACTGTAGGTACTTCATGTGAGAGACAGTCTCGTCTCAGTGGGAGTTCAGCCTTATGTGTGATGTGAGACTCGTCATGTCTCATTTTATCTACCTAAAGATAGGTCTATGGATATTCATGATGCACATATATGGCAGGATTTAGAAGCTCTGATGGAGATGCACATGTAGAGCATGATATAGATGCTCATGATGCTTATATAGAGCATTGTTTGGTTGATCATGTGGATGCTCTTACAGAGCACACTTTGGATGATCATTTGGATGCTTTAGAGCATGATGTGGATGCTCATGTAGAGCATTATGATGATACTCAGATAGAGTGTGATCATCAGTTTGACCTTGGTGTTGATGTTGTGCAGTTAGCTCATGTGGAGCATGATGATACACTTATTGTGGTAGAGCAGGATAGCTCTCATGGTACACAGTGTATGGTAGAGCATATTAGCTCTCAGGATGCACATCTAGACACATCCTTGGTTGATAGGATGACTGATTTAGACGTTGATGAGTTAGCGATCATGCAGTCATTCTTGGATTCACTCATGTCAGATGTTGACACAAATATATGAGGACATGTTGGTCTTGATGATGGTGCTTTGGATGCCTTGGATACAGGCATGGCTGACATACTTAGGTTAGGCAGGATAGCACATGTTTCATCAGCATTCGGGAGTCTGATCTACGAGTTGTTATGCTCGAGACCAGACATTGCAGTTGCTATTGGAGCATTTGCACTTGGAGTTGTCAGTCGTTTGATGATTGACACAAGCATAGAGCGAGTGGGAGCTTTGCAGGAACTTCATCAGTTCTTGCATCAGCTAGATGTGAGATCGACTCTTGTCCATATGAGTCTAGAGCAGTTTGAGGTGCATGGATACACCTTGTTCGAGGCAGTTGGTGTAGGCTGATCAGTATGGGTTGAGATCCAGACTCTTCCTGTACCTTATTGTATAGTCCTACATCATTCTTTGTATATTTTTCCACTTATGGTCACATTGACCCTTAAGTGGGAGATTGTTGGGGATGTAAGGTTCATGTGACCTTACCCCCATATTCATATATATACATCATATATAGAGCATTACCTCAAGAGAGATCATTATGTGGGTTTCGAGGCTCCCATGCATATCCGCACGTCGTTCCTCTCTTCTCTCTCGTTCCATCTCCTCTTTCCTCCTCTTGTTCTGCACACCAAAGCCCTTCAAGAAGTCGGAATCACATTCATATGCCTGTTGGGTACTAGAACTAAATCTCTAGGCTTCATGAATCTTGTTCAAGTACTCTTTTGTCATGAAGGTTGCACGGAGAGTGTCACTCATCCTCCAACACCAAGACAAGTTCTATTGCCTCCTTTAAGGTGTGGCTATGCTCCTTGCACACAAGCGGATGCAACATATCCCTAACCCCAAGCACAAACTTATGTACCAGAAGAAATCAAGCACTTGATTTGGTATCTTCAATAGAATCTCTCTGTATTTATCTGCCTATTCTTGCACGATAAGTTGTGTTTGCTATAGGAAGAACCAACAATCCAAAGCCCTAGTATGTTCATCTAGAGGAACAAAATTGTTGCAAAATATGAATTCAAATTCTACCCAAGTGGCACGTTTAGTCTTGACTTGATCTTTTTTCCTCCACCATTAGTGGGCAACATCCATCAAACTATAAGTGGAATGCTAATCTTTTGTTTCTCATCAATGATATTGCAAAGCTGGAAGCACTACTCCCACTTACTAATCCACTACTCTATCACATTTGTCATCGTGGTACTAACCTGTCCGGGGTACTTTGGCAGATTCAAGTCCTTCACTTACCACTTGAAATATTTACTAAGATACATTCCCACATTTGTTAGCGGTATTCCCAAACTAGATGGTTCAGTAGATGGACTTCCATTTGTGCTGATTTACCAACTAGTAGCACCTCTGGTTTCTTAATCGCGTCGAGGATCATCCAAAGAGTAGCCTTCATGCGTATAACCTTGGCATTGAGAGTTGTAATCTCTTGAGTTATGGCCGCACAAGCTCACCTCATTAATGGAAGATGCGGTCTTATTCAGATTCATTCTAAACAAACAATATAACCAATAAGTCATGTGAATGAAAAATATGACTCCTAAGTAATAATATTCCTAATCAATGATTTATTTGCAAAACATGAAGTAGAAAAAGTGTATTCTAAATCCTCTCTCCATCCCATATATCCGCGAAAAGGTAAACCTCACTCAATCACCATGTCCTATACAAATTTACATGAGGAATATACTACTCATGGAAAATCCTAAAATACATCCACCAATAAGTGACATGAATAAACTATATAAGCTTATAAATTTAAAGAACACTATTCTTAATGATCCTATACAAACTACAAGTCTAATACAAGAAAAATCCAAGTGAATTGCCTTAAAAATGTACAATTGAAAGTCTTTGATCACTTCCAATAACTTCTCATGTCATAAAGTTTCTTACCTGCAAAATGACCAGAGTCTTAAAAATATCTAAGCATCTCCAAAATTAATGGATTTTGGTATCCCAATAGGCCTAGAATTTATATTTTAGCTCCAACTGAAATAATGGGGGAGCTATGACTGTTGAAATGAAAGAAGCTACTCCTACTCTACAATTAATCACAAAATAAATTAACTATGGAGGAAGGAACAAAAGATATGAAAACATGATGAATAGATTAAAATGGAAATGAACTTACAAAGATTGCTCTATGAGCATGGAGACTCCATGAGGAGTGGAAGCACACTCTTGGCAATGAGCTAGAGTGGAATGACTTTTGTGGAGTGAAGGGAGGCTTTGCTTATATGGAGTTTGGGAGAATTCCCTTGCATGTGGGATATGCGTGCTTGCATGAGAATGATTCTAGCTTTGGAAAAAAGGGTGGAGCATGGAACTCTCAACACCCCCCCTCCATGTGATGACCCTTTTGTTTTGAATACGGGGACTAGTGACATATGGGATCACTTAGTCCATTGGTTTTTAGGATCCAAGGACATATGGGATCCTTGGACATAACTTGGACATATGGCATCCAAGTGTGGGACATATGGCATCCCTAGGATCTTGGGACATATGGGATCCCAAGACATATACTTGGACATTTGAGATCCAAGTGGTTTTGTTGGGATCTAGGGACATATGGGATCCCTAGACATATAGGGTTTACATCATGGGGTAGGTGGTGCTTTGGGTCCATTTGCCAATTTCTTTTTGTGTACTCCTTTTGCCTTGTTGTTTTGATCCAATGTTGGGATCCTTCAAACTTTTAGTCTTTTACTTGTCTTGGATTGTTGTAGAAGCATGCCTTTGATGTTGATTTGGTTGATGAAGATCAAATTTGTGAAATCCATAGGGAAGGTCTTACCACTTTGTTATGTGGCAGTGTCTAATCCCTTTACATGGATCTTGAAGCGATTTGGAGCTCAATAAGATTAAATCTTTGAAAAGTAATACATTTTCATAGCTTCAAGACATGATGCCTTTGGGAAGGTCCTACCTTTTTGAAGAAGTTGGCGTCTAATCCCTTAGAAAGAGTGCATGAAATATCTCTCTGACTTACATAAGATGGATACATCATGTAAACATGTGGCACTAGGATGAGTTTCTTAGTTCAAAATCTCTTCACTCACATAACTTGATAATGTATATATTCAATTACCCTCGTATTTCGACCTCCATCTGAGCATGCCAAAAAATAGTAGAATGAAGAGAAAGGTGTAAAAAAAATGTGCACAGGAGTTCTATGACATAAGGCGATTATGTCATCATTCTGATATATGAAGTGGTATTCAGTGAATCCACTGTTGCTTGCCGATGAGAAATAGGTAGCACAAAAAATCATTCTATCTTTAGTCTTCTGAGAATCATCTGAGAACGAGCAATCAAGTAAAGGTTCTGCTAGAAGTTGCTTAGTGGAGAGTATCACAATGTCCTCTGCTTTGTCGGTTCTCTGCTTCAGTTCAAGCGACTCGCAAGCTCGTTGGTGTCTTTGAGGGCCCACATCTCAATCAGATCACCAAGTGTGAAGAAGGCCACGTTGTGATAACAGAGTGGTCTGATGTCACTCTCTTAGAGAAGAAACATTGCTACACAATCCGTATTTCCTTCAATCATGACCTTTGTTATCTATTGGCAGTCTGAAAATGATGAATATCATTATGCGCAACATAGTTGTGCTTCATTTGCTCTTCAGCGCTAGACAGACGGTGAGAGAGGCTGATCGTGCCGATTTGTTGCTTCCAAACCTCTTAGCAGCCAAACCTCTCAGCGCAGGGTAGTAACAGACATACCATTCATTTCCTCCAGCATCTCACCAAATGCCTATCTCCGCTTAAAAAGCTCACGGACTGGGATCAGCAGAATCAAAGAGCGCTACTACAGCAGGTGAGCTAAGGACGACGATGGCAGAGAATGTGGCAGCTGCAGAAGCTAGCTGGCGAGTCATGCTTACAATAGAGGGAAGCATATATGCTCTAACACATGATAGACTGATGTGAGAGAGAGTGACGGATTTGGCGTTGATCACGGTAGATGTATCTTTTCCATCGAAGATGGTGATGGCGATGTGCTGCCTCTATCGCATGCTCTTGCTGCTCATTTTTCGTTGTATGTACTGGGGCGTGGTGTCCCAGAGATAATGGGAAGTGATAAAGCTTCTGTTATTTTCATAATAAAGCATTGATCCTTAGCCCGACCCTCTAATTTTGGCCTCGACATGGAGCACCGCAAGAGCATGATCCTGGGCAAAGCTCTGACTCAGATAGTTGCCAAGCGACAGGATTTCTTTGATACGAGCTCTGAGAGATCCGCTTTTTCTCTATATAGATGATGTTGCTTGATGAATCTCCACGAAGGCATACTCCTCTCCCTTAGAGCGTTGTATTCTCTTGCCAAGACATTTGCTGTAGTGCTTCCAATTTATTGTTCTTCATCGGAAAACTCTTCAACCCATAGCATTTCACGACTGCAGTCATTGTCGTCTGTTCGTCTTTTGACGTTCTATAGCAGAAAGAAGGCAATTTTGCATCTTGAAGGCATCAGCTTGACCGCTCCTCTATTCGAGTTCTCAAGAGCAGTTGAATGATTTACGATATGAAGAATATGACATGGAGGGATAGGAAAAAAATGTAATGAACAATATGCTACCATCACAGAATACTAAGCAGTGATAATGAATGATTATGATAAAACAAAAAAATGGAATAGTGCTTAGAAGCACTCTTATTGAAGAAAACATGAGAGGGAGGGAGAGATTAACAAAGAAAAACTAATGATGAAGATAACAAAAACAAAACTCAAAAAGAGAAATAGTTAACCTATGCTCTGATACCATGTTGAAATGAAAGAAGCTACTCCTACTCTACAATTAATCACAAAATAAATTAACTATGGAAGAAGGAACAAAAGATATGAAAACATGATGAATAGATTAAAATGGAAATGAACTTTTGAAGATTGCTCTATGAGCATGGAGACTCCATGAGGAGTGGAAGCACACTCTTGGCAATGAGCTAGAGTGGAATGACTTCTATGGAGTGAAGGGAGGCTTTGCTTATATGGAGTTTGGGAGAATTCCCTTGCATGTGGGATATGTGTGCTTGCATGAGAATGATTCTAGCTTTCGACAAAAGGGTGGAGCATGGAACTCTCGACAATGACCATGAATTTATGACCAAAACTCTGCAAACCTATACCTATGTGCAAAAGGTCCTGGGAGTGATACATAGCTCCTAGGAACCACTCAATAGACTGACCACTCAATACATAGTTCATCTAAGCATCTATTAGTATATCGTTCATTTCAATATCATTCTTCATATGATAGAAACAAGCAAATTAGTGTCTCCAACATCTACACACTTTTGATGACTTAGAGAGTAGGCCATAGAAACAATTGCATCCATAGAATCCCCAAATGAAATCAAAATCAATTATAATTTTTGGAGCAACAAGATGCATCAGCCACAAACCATGTCCAAAGGAATGCATCCTAATTGGACATTCCAACAAAGAGAAATGATAGAATTGCCAAATCTCTGCACGTTTCTCTAACTAGTCCTCACCAAAGGGACTAGTGAGCTAAAATAGACATTATAGCCCCTAAAACGCATCCAAATCATATCAACGTTATACATTGGCATGGTAACACTATTTCCTAGTACGTGCCAAAAACTCATGTGTTGTGTGAGAGCTCCATAGCCTTCACACAACTAAACTAATCAACTAAGAAGACTAACTAGCAAGGCCACACACTAGGAAGAGAGATGTGTTTCCACCCAACCAACCCCTCCTATATATAAATCCAAGACCAAGTGGGTAAGTCCTTCTCAAGCAGACATGTGTACCTTCCATCACATGGGTCCCTAAGGTGTTCACATGGTTTCCAAGCTTAGGAAATCACATGGCTTCTAAAAGAAGACTCCCCAAGCTCTCACGTACAAACCAAGTGGCTAGGAGAAGCTTCCAATCAAGCCTAAGGTACTCAACCTTAGAGAATTAACCCTAAGGTTCAAGACCCATCTAAAAGGGGTAAATAAACCATAAATCCAAAGGGAACAACATTCTCCCCCCCTTAAAAGCATTTCCGTCCTCGAAAATGAGTGGAGATATATACCTTGGGGTATTCCCTTGTGCTCCATGATCAATCTCAAGCATCATGGCTTTCATCTCTCTAAGTTTTCCTCTTAATTCAAAAGGGGAGTTCTACCCCGACTGAATCTTAAAAGAGGAGAATCCATGTGTAGTCTATTTCCTTGCCCCAATCATTCAAATTCCATCTAGTTTGCATACGAAAAAAGAGCTGAGTCGAATGCAAAGTACGGAAAGAATGAAAAGGGTGAAAGAGATTCCTTGCCTATTTCCTTGTTTAAGCCATGTGCCATCTGGCTCTCCAAACATGTGAATTAGGTGGATACAAAGTGACCAGCTAAATTACTACCTTGGTCCATTGCTTTGCACCACTGGTGCATGGACCTAGCAAATTAGATGAATGCTACTTGAGGTATCCTTATCGGATTCATCTCTCAAGTTAGAATCCAACTTGTTCTAAAAGGAAGATGAATCTTACATAATCCCTACCCAAATCACTTTTTTTTAGTGAAATGGGTGGATTTTCTTGTTTGCAATTCGCCTCCAATAAATCTAAATAGAGGGGAATTTCATTATATAATCCCTACCTAACCAATGAATGGTAAAGGTGGATTATCTAGTTTTCTACAAGGATATAACATCCTCTTTATCTTCAAAGAGAATTTGAATAGCTTACCAAAAGTGGATTCAATGTTCTTTCAAAACTTTACGTAGTTTTGGGAATCCATTTTAAGGTACTAGAATCCATAGGGATTAATCTAACTATTGTAGACTCCAATTCATTGAAATCTATTTTACTTGTTCTTCCAAAAAGATTAAGATCTTTATAACTACATCTCAAGATGAGAACTCATAGTGTAAAAGATCATGTTATCTTTAAGGTCATAAGTAGAAATAGATTATTCCAATCATTTCTTCACTACTTAATCCTTACGGATCTTTAGTTGGATCTCAAACCTTAAAGGTCTTCTTGATCCTTCCAGAGTTCTCTCCCTTATATTCTCGATCTATTGAAGATGTCCTATGTTGACATCATAACTATATCTTTCTTATTCTTCAATTGACTTGAAATATCAAGTATCCAAAAGATGATCTTTCTAAGCTTGGTCTAAGATCATTTTTATGTTCCTTGAATTTCAAGTCATACTTTGGGATGAAGCTTTTAGAGCTTCATCCTTTGGAGTTTACCTTCAAACTCAAAGAAGTTGATCCTCTTCTTGTTTCTAACTCTCTATGAGAGATAGATCAGATCCTTTCGTATCTTGTTAGAACAATTATTCACCCCTTTGAGAGGATAATTGAAGAAGATGTCTATTCCTAGACATTATCTTCTTCAGGTATTCCATTGGATCATGAGTCCCTTTTTCTTCTGGCCATCAAGAAAAAGTACTCAATGGGAGTCAGTCCCCACTGTCCCATACCAGTGGGTTCTTCATCCAATCCACATAACTATGTCTCTATACCTTCTCACCTTTTATGTCCTTTTAAATGCCCTTTATACTATGGTACCAAATTATGAGAGCAAGGACTAAGGTGCTTAGATTCACCACTACTAATCTTACTTTAAATATTTGGTTCACCGTTTAATGTGGTGTGACTCATCTTATCAAACTTAAAGTTTGACTTGATCTTTGCCCTACTTGGGTCTTTTGGCTTTCTTTTATTCTTTAGCCAAAATAAGAGATAAGACTAGGTCTTTCTCAAAATAGATCCCTTCCTGTTTCAAAGCTTTACCCATGGGTTTTACTTAGGGATCTAGCTATTATGCTTCATACAAGAAGTCATATTCCTTAGGTCTATATTACTGGAATCCATAACGTATGTTATGTTATCCCTATGAAGCATCAAAATATCTTTAGGTTTATCCTTTATAGTTCATCCAACTTCTTTTCCTAACCCACTTAGGATTTATACAATCCTTATGGTGTATGCAAGTCTTCTCTTGCATTGGGGTTCTTTAAAAATTCCCAATCTTTGAGAACTTCATTTAGTTGGAAGATGTAATGAAAGATATATGAAGTACTAGAATACGAGGAAGTACTTCAACTTTATCTATTTTTTGCCTATATTTTACCTTGCAATACCCTATTTGGTCTTTTCAAGGCATAAGTTACAAGTTCTTGGGAACTTTTCTCCCCTCCTTAAGAGTTTTCGTCCTCGAAAACTGCCTGAGGGTATATTAAAAATCGTGTTCCTTTAATAGAATTCGAAAGAGTTTATTTTTAATTTTTTATTGTTCCTCCTGGTTAAAAGAACTATTAAGAGCTTGTTTGCTCTCTCTTCTCCAAGGAAAACAAATTTCCCAAGGTTCAAGTTTTGAATTACCTCTAAATTCGATGTTCCATACCACCGAATCAACTTCAATGATAACGTAAGTCTAGATGTCCCATACCATCCGACTTACACTTCCACTTAAGTAAAGGTAACTTTAGCTTGAATTTTGGGATCAAAACTTCTTCTAATCAAGTGAGATCTATTACTTCTTGGACTTGTAAGTGTTATTTCCACTACAGAGCATATGTATTGCTTATGCTATGATGGACTTTCAACTTACCCAGTCTTAATTGCAACTTGATAAGACTAGTCTCAAAAAGTTGGCTTTTCAATTATTCCTTGATTCAGATATACTCTACAAGATCCTTTTCATGTCACTTGATGATAGAGCTAGTTTATATCTCAACTAGATATCATCTCTTATGACATAATGAGTAATCTGAGAAAGAATACTTGACTCGCCAATCAAATCTCTATGTTGAAGTAGATGGTAATTCCATTTACTATAAAGTCCTTTATTTCTAGGACTTTAGAAAATGGTACTTAGGGTTTATTACAACCCTTGAGTTTTACTTTCTCTTCATGCTTGCACTTGCTTGGAAGAATAATGTAAAGCTCCAAATAGTTATGTAGTTCTTTCAATTAAAGAACTTTCTTGAACAAAAGCAAAATACTTTCATCTTCCAAAACTAAGATTCTGTTATACCATATTTTCTCTTCCTTAGAGCTTTGAGAAGATAGTGCTCTAAGTTACCACCATTGTATCGTGGTTTTAAGAGAGAAAATTTTTGTATTACTACCTTAAGTATATGGCCTTGCAGATCAGGCATGCCATGGGCTTTTATGGAATTTAAACTTCCATAAGAGGGATTTTAAACTTAAGGTATTTCAAGAAGTTAGAATTTTAATTCTAAGTCAAACGTAAAGGAATTAAATGGTTTATAGTGGCCAATCGGCCTTCTCACCATTCTTCCTAAAAACTAATAAAATCAAATCCTACTTAAGCTTAACTTCAAGAACTTAATCTCCCTCTCTACTCAAAAACCCATGTAATATATTCCAAATGCATACTTTAGTGTATGCCAAGACATTTAAACCTTTATTGGAAAAGGCATTGCATGCATAAGGTTCAGAAGTTGAACCCCTCCTTAAAGCATGCAAAAGTTCCAATTTAGAACTTTGTTCATCCAAAGGATGGTGCAAAATTTCCATGAAATTTAGTAAATGCAAGTTGCAACAATGCATTAGATGCATTCTTCCTAACCACGACTATTTTTATGCACCTCCAATACTTCTTTTCAAAGCAATGAACTTGATGCATAGTACAACTTATTTCCATGATTGATTGTCGATGTGACCACAAAAACTAGGCCACCTAAATCTATGCATCCACTTCCGAGTCATGTCTATTATGACATGCACTGTATGTTTTTTAATTTGCAAAGAAAAGAAAAAGGTGCAAATATTTACTTGGAAATTACGCTTCGTCCATCCCTTGGCTTTATTTGAGTGTTCCCATGGTGATGAAGTAGGCTTTGGCCATCCCATCTTGTCCATCATTGGATTCCTTCTTGGGCATTTTGATACTTACTTGTGTGCCCATATGTGTGGATATACCTTTGTAATCATGCATTTATGCATGCAATTTTAAAGGGTAAAATCTCTATGCATAGCTAATGGATATCACACACATGTACCCCTTACAATTGGAAAAGAAAATTTCCAAAAAGAGCCATGCTTTTATAAATGCATTCACTAGCATTTAAAGTATCAAGAAGTTATCCACATACCCCACTATTTATTGGGAAATGAATGATATGTGGGGTGCAATAAGGATCATAACAAACAGAAAGGGGATCATTATATATATATATATATATATATATATATATATATATATATATATATATATATATATATATATATATATATATATATATATATATATATATGTGTGTGTGTGTGTGTGTGTGTGTGTGTGTGTGTGTGTTGTTAAATGGGTTCTTTCACAAGGTCAGATGGACTTTATCATAAATGAAACCACATACTCTTGGGTGAACGTTACAAACAATAGAATAAAAACAATAAATAAATACAAACTCATCTGTTTGTATATCTAATCTATTAACGAAAATGGACAACTACCATGCGTCCACCTTTGATCCTTAAATATCCTTGAAATCCCCTTGATACTGAGTATCTTTGAGACACTATGTTAAGGCTTGTATTAAGTTCTCCTTAAGGGTGACTAAAAAAAATGATGCTATGATGGACAAGGCAACACATTCGTAGGCCAAAGTTTCAACTTCAAAGTGCACATTTGAAGATCGTATCTATAATAGGGAAATAAAATATGTAAAGACTGAATAAAGAAATAGTAAAATACTTCCCCAAGTCAATATGTCGAAAAAACTCCATGGACTCTTCGTCTCATCATGTTGAATCCATCTCGATATGAATTGCTTCACAATGATACTTGGTAGTGTCCGGCCTCTGATTTCACTCGAAGGAGAGCTAACAAGCATTGTGTGTAGATTTGCTGTTGACAAATATCCCACATAGGCGATTTTGCGATTAAGAAGACCTCTTCATATATTGAGCTTGGAGGCGTTTTTCCAATATACAAATGAGAATGAGAACAACGCGCTCATTCTTCTCATGTAGATCCGTGCATTGGTCCGCGATGGCGTGTACATGTCTGCCTACTTCCTGCTCAGCGTGAAAGTTGCCAGCCCGTTAGGTGGCATGATGGCATGACAGTGGGTCATTCGCCACTAGCTGTGCGCGCATCAAGGCGGTAGGTCCCCGGGAGTCGGGGTGACTCTCCACGTAAAGGGGGGTCACATGATCCTTCCTTTTCTTTCTCAAGAAAGGAACTGCTCCTCTCAAAATCCGTGAGTTGCTCGTACAGCTCCAATTCCAAGCTCTGATACCACTGTTGTGTGAGAGATCCATAGCCTTCATACAACTGAACTAATCAACTAAGAAGACTAACTAGCAAGGCCACACACTAGGAAGAGAGATGTGTTTCCACCCAACCAACCCCTCCAATATATAGCTCCAAGACCAAGGGGGTAAGTCCTTCTCAAGAGGACATGTGTACCTTCCATCACATGGGTCCCTGAGGTGTTCACATGGTTTCCAAGCTTAGGAAATCACATGAAATCACATGGCTTCTAAACGAAGGCTCTCCAAGCTCTCACGTACAAACCAAGTGCCTAGGAGAAGCTTCCAATCAAGCCGAAGGTACTCAACCTTAGAGAATTAACCCTAAGGTTCAAGACCCATCTAAAAGGGGTAAATAAACCATAAATCCAAAGGGTTTCACACCTAGAAACCCAAAGGTTCTACCCCTTAGACCCATGTAATTATACAACATTCTCCCCCCCTTAAAAGAATTTCCGTCCTCGAAAATGAGTGGAGATATATACCTTGGGGTATTCCCTCGTGCTCCATGATCAATCTCAAGCATCATGGTTTTCATCTCTCTAAGCTTTCCTCTTAATTCAAAAGGGTAGTTCTACCCCGACTGAATCTTAAAGAGGACAATCCATGTGTAGTCTAATTCCTTGCCCCAATCATTCAAATTCCACCTAGTTTGCATACAAAAAAAGAACTGAGTCGAATGCAAAGTATGGAAAGAATGAAAAGGGTGAAAGAGAACATCCTTGCCTATTTCCTTGTTTAAGCCATGTGCCATCTGGCTCTCCATAGCTCAAACATGTGAATTAGGTGGATACAAAGTGACCAGCTAAATTACTACCTTGGTCCATTGCTTTGCACCATTGGTGCATGGACCTATCAAAATAGATGAATGCTACTTAAGGTTTCCTTATCGGATTCATCTCTCAAGTTAGAATCCAACTTGTTCTAAAAGGAAGATGAATCTTACATAATCCCTACCCAAATCACTCTTTTTTAGTCAAATGGGTGGATTTTCTTGTTTGCAATTCGCCTCCAATAAATCTAAATAGAGGGGAATTTCATCATATAATCCCTACCTAACCAATGAATGGTAAAGGTGGATTATCTAGTTTTTTACAAGGATATAACATCCTCTTTATCTTCAAAGAGAATTTGAATAGCTTACCAAAAGTGGATTCAATGTTCTTTCAAAACTTTACGTAGTTTTGGGATTCCATTTTAAGGTACTAGAATCCATAGGGATTAATCTAACTATTGTAGACTCCAATTCATTGAAATCTATTTTACTTGTTCTTCCAAAAAGATTAAGATCTTTATAACTACATCTCAAGATGAGAACTCATAGTGTAAAAGATCATGTTATCTTTAAGGTCATAAGTAGAAATAGATTATTCCAATCATTTCTTCACTACTTAATCCTTATGGATCTTTAGTTGGATCTCAAACCTTAAAGGTCTTCTTGATCCTTCCAGAGTTCTCTCCCTTACATTCTTGATCTATTAAAGATGTCCTATGTTGACATGATAACTATATCTTTCTTATTCTTCAATTGACTTGAAATATCAAGTATCCAAAAGATGATCTTTCTAAGCTTGGTCTAAGATCATTTTTATGTTCCTTGAGTTTCAAGTCATACTTTGGGATGAAGCTTTTAAAGCTTCATCCTTTGGAGTTTACCTTCAAACTCAAAGAAGTTGATCCTCTTCTTGTTTCTAACTCTCTATGAGAGATAGATCAGATCCTTTCGTATCTTGTTAGAACAATTATTCACCCCTTTGAGAGTATAATTGAAGAAGATGTCTATTCCTAGACATTATCTTCCTCAAGTATTCCATTGGATCATGAGTCCCTTTTTCTTCTGGCCATCAAGAAAAAGTACTCAATAGGAGTCAGTCCCCACTTTCCCATACTAGTGGGTTCTTCATCCAATCCACATAACTATGTCTCTATACCGTCTCACCTTTTATGTCCTTTTAAATGCCCTTGATACTATGGTACCAAATTATGAGAGCAAGGACTAAGGTGCTTAGATTCACCACTACTAATCTTACTTTAAATATTTGGTTAATCGTTTAATGTGGTGTGAATCATCTTATCAAACTTAAAGTTTGACTTGATCTTTGCCCTACTTGGGTCTTTTGGCTTTCTCTTCGTAGATAAGACTAGGTCTTTCTCAAAATAGATCCCTTCCTGTTTCAAAGCTTTACCCATGGGTTTTAATTAGGGATCTAGCTATTATGCTTCATACAAGAAGTCATATTCCTTAGGTCTATATTACTGGAATCCATAACGTATGTTATGTTATCCCTATGAAGCATCAAAATATCTTTAGGTTTATCCTTTATAGTTCATCCAACTTATTTTCCTAACCCACTTAGGATTTATACAATCCTTATGGTGTATGCAAGTCTTCTCTTGCATTGGGGTTCTTTAAAAATTCCCAATCTTTGAGAACTTCATTTAGTTGGAAGATGTAATGAAAGATACATGAAGTACTAGAATACGAGGAAGTACTTCAACTTTATTTATTTCTTGCCTATCTTTTACCTTGCAATACCCTATTTGGTCTTTTCAAGGCATAAGTTACAAGTTCTTGGGAACTTTTCTCCCCTCCTTAAGAGTTTTCGTCCTGGAAAACTGCCTGAGGGTATATTGAGAATTGTGTTCCTTTAATAGAATTCGAAAGAGTTTATTTTCAATTTTTTATTGTTCCTCCTGGTTAAAAGAACTATTCATAGCTTTTTTGCTCTCTCTTCTCCAAGCAAAACAAATGTCCCAAGGTTCAAGTTTTGAATTACCTCTAAATTCGATGTTCCATACTACTGAATCAACTTCAATGATAATGTAAGTCTAGATGTCCCATACCATCGGTTCCACTTAAGTAAAGGTAACTTTAGCTTGAATTTTGGGATCAAAACTTCTTCTAATCAAGTGAGATCTATTACTTCTTGGACTTATAAGTGTTATTTTCACTACAGAGCATATGTATTGCTTATGCTACGATGGACTTTCAACTTACCCAGTCTTAATTGCAACTTGATAAGACTAGTCTCAAAAAGTTGGCTTTTCAATTATTCCTTGATTCATATATACTCTACAAGATCCTTTTCATGTCACTTGATGATAGAGCTAGTTTATATCTCAACTAGATATCATCTCTTATGACATAATGAGTAATCTGAGAAAGAATAACTGACTTGCCAATCAAATCTCTATGTTGAAGTAGATGGTAATTCCATTACTATAAAGTCCTTTATTTCTAGGACTTTAGAAAATGGTACTTAGGGTTTATTACAACCCTTGAGTTTTACTTTCTCTTCATGCTTGCATTTTCTTAGAAGAATAATGTAAAGCTCCAAATAGTTCTGTAGTTCTTTCAAACAAAGAACTTTCTTGAACAAAAGCAATAATACTAATCTTCCAAAATTAAGATTCTATTATACCATATTTTCTCTTCCTTAGAGCTTTGAGAAGATAGTGCTCTAAGTTACCACCATTGTATCGTGGTTTTAAGAGATAAAATTTTTGTATTACTACCTTAAGTCTATGGCCTTGCTGATCAGGCATGCCATGGGCTTTTATGGAATTTAAACTTCCATAAGAGGGATTTTAAGCTTAAGGTATTTCAAGAAGTTAGAATTTTAATTCTAAGTCAAACGTAAAGGAATTAAATGGTTTATAGTGGCCAATTGGCCTTATCACCATTCTTCCTAAAAACTAATAAAATCAAATCCTACTTAAGCTTAACTTCAAGAACTTAATCTCCCTCTCTACTCAAAAACCCATGTAATATATTCCAAATGCATATTTTAGAGTAGGCCAAAACATTTACACCTTTATTGGAAAAGGCGTTGCATGCATAAGGTTCAGAAGTTGAACCCCTCCTTAAAGCATGAAAAAGTTCCAATTCAAAACTTTGTTGATCCAAAGGATGTTGCAAAATTTCCATGAAACTTAGTATATGCAAGTTGCAACAATGCATTAGATGCATTCTTCCTAACCACGACTGTTTTTATGCCCCTCCAATACTTCTTTTCAAAGCAATGAACTTGATGCATAGTGCAACTTATTTCCATGATTGATTGTTGATGTGACCACAAAAACTAGGCCACCTAAATCTATGCATCTACTTCCGAGTCATGTCTATTATGACATGCACTGTATGTTCTTTAATTTGCAAAGAAAAGAAAAAGGTGCAAATATTTACCTGGAAATTACGCTTCGTCCATCCCTTGGCTTTATTTGAGTGTTCTCATGGTGATGAAGTAGGCTTCGGCCATCCCATCTTGTCCATCATTGGATTCCTTCTTGGGCATTTTGATACTTACTTGTGTGCCCATATGTGTGGATATACCTTTGTAATCATGCATTTATGCATGCAATTTTAAAGGGTAAAATCTCTATGCATAGCTAATGGATATCACACACATGTACCCCTTACAATTGGAAAAGAAAATTTCCAAAAAGAGCCATGCTTTTATAAATGCATTCACTAGCATTTAAAGTATCAAGAAGTTATCCACATACCCCACTATTTATTTGGAGATGAATGATAATTAAATATGTGGGGTGCAATAAGGATCATAACAAACAGAAAGGGGATCGTTATATATATATATATATATATATATATATATATATATATATATATATATATATATATATATATATATATATATATATATATATATATATAACCAAGAGTTGGCTTATGTGTTGTTAAATGGCTTCTTTCACAAGGTCAGATGGACTTTATCATAAATGAAACCACATACTCTTGGGTGAACGTTACAAACAATAGAATAAAAACAATAAATAAATACAAATTTATTTGTTTGTATATCTAATCTATTAACGAAAATGGACAACTACCATGCGTCCACCTTTGATCCTTAAATTTTTCGAAATCCCCTTGATACTGAGTATCTTTGAGACACTATGTTAAGGCTTGTATTAAGTTCTCCGTAAGGGTGACTAAAAAAAATGATGCTATGATGGACAAGGCAACACAATAATAGGCCAAAGTTTCAAAGTGCACATTTGAAGACATCGTATCTATAATAGGGAAATAAAATATGCAAAGAATGAATAAAGAAATAGTAAAATACTTCCCCAAGTCAATATGTCGAAGAAACTCCATGGACTCTTCGCGTCATCATGTTGAATCCATCTCGATATGAATTGCTTCACAATGATACTTGGTAGCATCCGGCCTCTGATTTCACTCAAAGGAGAGCTAACAAGCATTGTGTGTAGATTTGATGTTGACAAATATCCCACATAGGCGTGTGTAGATTTGATGTTGACAAATACCCACATAGGCGATTTTGCGATTAAGAAGACCTCTTCATATATTGAGCCTACAGGCATTTTCCTATCATACAAATGAGAATGAGAACAACGCGCTCATTCTTCTCATGCAGATCCGTGCGTAGGCATTTTCCTTAACATACAAATGAGAATGAGAACAACGCGCTCATTCTTCTCATGCAGATCCGTGCGTAGGCATTTTCCTTAACATACAAATGAGAATGAGAACAACACGCTCATTCTTCTCATGGAGATCCGTACGTTGGTCCGCGATGGCGTGTGCGTGTCTGCCTACTTCCCATGCTCAGCGTGAAAGTTTGAAAGTTTCCAGCCCTTCAGGTGGCATGATGGCATGACAGTGGGTCACTTCGCCACTGGCTGCGTGCGCATCAAGGCGGTAGGTCCCCAGGAATCGGAGTAACTCTCCACGTAAAGGGGGGTCACATGATCCTTCTTTTTCTTTCTCAAGAAAGGAACTCTCCACGTAAAGGGGGTCACATGATCCTTCTTTTTCTTTCTCAAGAAAGGAACTGCTCCTCTCAAAATCCGTGAGCTGCCAGTACAGCTCCAAGTCCAAGATCTCAATACGTACATAGGCTAGAGATTCGAGTTCAAAAACTCCATTTGAAGATCTAAACTAGAAAGGAAGTTCAAAGATCCTAGCTCTGATACCACATAGCCTTCACACAACTGAACTAATCAACTAAGAAGACTAACTAGCAAGGCCACACACTAGGAAAAGAGATGTGTTTCCACCCAACCAACCCCTCCAATATATAGCTCCAAGACCAAGTGGGTAAGTCCTTCTCAAGAGGACATGTGTACCTTCCATCACATGGGTCCCTAAGGTGTTCACATGGTTTCCAAGCTTAGGAAATCACATGAAATCACATGGCTTCTAAAAGAAGACTCTCCAAGCTCTCACGTACAAACCAAGTGGCTAGGAGAAGCTTCCAATCAAGCGTAAGGTACTCAACCTTAGAGAATTAACCCTAAGGTTCAAGACCCATCTAAAAGGGGTAAATAAACCATAAATCCAAAGGGTTTCACACCTAGAAACCCAAAGGTTCTACCCCTTAGACCCATGTAATTATACAGCATCATGTCATTTGGACAATGCAATAAAGAGAAAGTTTCTACACATTTGCAACAACTTTCAAGAGAGAATGCTGAGCGCAATGAGCAGAGATATTTTCACATCTCTTCACTCTTGTTATATGAAGAACCCCTCAGAAGAGGTGTGAACCACCTCTTAGATTGATTATTACATGGGCTCACACATGAGTGCCATGTGGCACCCAGGTGTGAAGCCATGTGGGGGGAATGACTCACAATGATGAAGAGAGAGAAAGGGTAACTAATGAGACACTACGCGGCTGGGCGGTGACTCGAAAAAAAGATCTCCGTGCGCACTCATCTCTGAGAAGACCTCGAATTCTGTGCAGTAACCTCCCCAAAAAAGTGAGGGGTATCATCAGGAATCAACATTAATCAACATTGGTATCCAAGCCAGGGAACAGGCGACGGACGCGCCACGCAACAGGAGCAGCCGACGGGCGGCCAGAGGATAGGCGACGCGCATACTGAGGCGTCCCAGCCGACGGGCGGCCAGAGTGCAGCCGACGGGCGGCCAGAGAGCAGCCGACGGGCTCATTCCCTCCTCCCCTCCTCATAGGTGATGAAGTGAAGGCTTCAGTTTGCTCTATATCCTCCTAAAGGACTGCAGCAGCGCCCACATGTGGGATAAAGTTACTCTTCATCGACAGCCCAAGAATTTTTTCTTCTTGATAAAGAGTTCAAACTGAGCAGGGAGGTAATATTTGAAGTTTTTATGGAATTTTGGAATGGAAAGGTGATACTATAAGCCAAGTTTTTTTGGAAAAACATGATGCACATATGTATTATGGGCTGTGGTTATGGGATGGGGGTGTTGGTTTGGTGAAAGAAGCTTTCATTCCTCAGTTTTGAGCTTTCCAAACCCATCTATTCATGAAGATGAAGCTTTTCACTTCCCACCGGTGACATACCCCATTTCTCCGGAGCATATCTTCTTCATACCATATCGGATTTTAAAAATCTTGGTCACCTTTCGAAGCTACGCTTTCAAGCTTCGCTTAGAGACCATCGATGTTGGATTTGGAAGAGATTTGCCCTACCAAAATCTCTCTGCAGCGCTTCAGCAGGAACTAGGCGGCCTCTCCCGGGCCTAGTTTTTCTTCATCCGGACTCCAAATCCAATTTTTTCACTTGGGATTGTCTCAAATTCTTGAAGTGCAGGTGCCTCCCCGGACCAAGCGGACATTTCCAATTTTCTTTTGGGACTGGCGAGGAATCAAAATCAGCGGCTTGAAGCATCAAGGACTACTTGGATTTAGCTTCCGCAACTCTACTTTGTATCAGGGAAGTGCTCTTGTGTTATATCTCTCTTCTTCTTGCATATTTAAACTCTACTTCCATTCATTTTCATACTCTCTAGTTAGCAAACGGGGGAAGGGTACTTAAACATGGAAACTAAAGGCAAACAAGTAGTTGAGATCACTTCTCCACCTAGAGAGCAACTAGAGGATCAGGATGCTAGGATGGAAGAAGTAGAGTTAGGACAAGAAATAGAAGAGAATGTAGAAGAAAAAGAGCCTTCACAGCAAGAGTATACTTATGAAGAGCTTATAGATGAATTTGTCACTCGTGACCAATTCATTGATTTGAAAGAACAAACCCTTAAGTTAGAGAAAGATTTGGGTAGCATTACGTCTCTTATACAGCAGCTTAAGTCTCAAATGATCTCCCTTGAGACTAGTGTCACCTCTTTCCTAGCTAGGAAGGAAAGAGAGACTCCTACCATTCCTCTAGAGATTACTAGGAAAGAGACTTCTCTTCCTAGTAAACTTAAAGGAGAGAGCTCTAGGGAAGCTCCCCTCCTGAAAGACTTGAAACCACCTACCTTCACGGGGGATGACCGAGACAGGAATAAGGATGCAATCTACACTTTTTTACAAAAGTGGCATGATTTGCATCAATTGAAGGGCACCCCACCTGAGTATCGTGTGTTAGAGGCGAGTCTTTCCCTCGGCCCACGTGCTTATAAGTGGTGGATGAGTCTTAAGGAGGCGAACTCTATCCCTAGTGACTGGACTCAGTTTGAGACTCTTTTCCTAAAAGAGTTTCTTCCTGAAAATGAAGAGGAGAGGAATTGGGATGAGTGGGATAGGATTACTCAAAGAGGCAGGCCTCTTTCAGTCTATCTATCCCACTATAGAGAGATCACTTTGAAGCTTAAGGGTCTAGATGATTTTCAGAAGATCAGAGGGTTTGTTAGGGGCTTGGATAAAGCCATAAAGAGGGAAGTCAAGAGGAATGCGCCTAAGACGTTTGAGGAGGCGATCAAATATGCACAGATATATGAGGACCATAACCGTCCTCAGTATACTCCTATGGAGACGGATCAGCCCCTTAAACCTCTTAGCACCACTAAATTTAAGAAAAAGTTGCCTTTTGGGAAAAACAAGGTTTTTATTAAAAAACAAAGATCACAAGGGCCTAAGCTATCCACAGACCAGTTTGAGAAGGCCAAAAGAGAGAACCTGTGTTTTAGGTGCCTATCCCCTAGCCACTCATAGTGGAACTGTCCACTCAAGAAGGGGGAAGAAAAGAAGAAAGGACCAGAGTCTAGCACGGCTCCTGAAAGGGGCAAAAAGGCGGTCCACCTAGTGCAGACCCTTCCCATTCATGGCAGCTCTAGCTGCAAGGGAGTGGAGGTGATGCACGAGGATATAGAGCACACGTGTTGTTTGACTCAGTCATTGTGGTCACCGCAGTTTGGACCACATGACTTGGTCAAGCTACATGGTAGTGTATACGGGACCAGGGTGCGAGTCATGATAGATGACTCTGCCACTCATAACTTCATAAACTATGCTTTGGTCAAGAAATTGAAGATTCCCCAGCAGCCTAGTGCACATAAATACATTGTATCTATGATGCAAGGGCAAGATAAAAGAATATGGGATACTATGGTATCCAATTTGGAAGTCAAGATGCAGGATTATACAGATCATATGGACTTCCAAATTATAAACATGGAGAGGACAGATCTAGTCTTAGGAAGAGAGTGGCTATGGGCGTTGGGAGATACACTTAAACGCAGCTATCAAAATAACACATCGAGTTTGAAAAGAATGGAAGTAAAGTTTATATTCAGGGAGAGAGAGATGTACCTAGTGCACCTCTCATCTCATCATTAGAGTTGTATAGTCTCTGTTGTTCACAGCATGTACAGGATATGTTTTTATTGTATAGTCATGATATGGAGCATTGTACAGACAGCTCATCTGATGTATATTTTCATGCTTTGAATGTAAATATGAACAGGACTTTCTACTATTCTTTTTTGCAAGAGTGTGTAGTTAAAAGTTTTAAGGATCTTATGTTTAAGTACAGAGATGTTTTTCCCACTGACTTACCTAGAGGGCTACCACCTGAGAGAGGGGACATTGACCATGCCATAGAGGTTGTTACTAACACTAACCCTATTTGTAGACCACCTTATAGGCTTAGTGTTTCTCAGCATGAGGAGGTTGAGAAGCAATTGCAGGATTATTTAGATAAAGGCTTCATCAAACCTAGTAACTCACCATGGGCATCGCCAATGCTCCTAGTTAAAAAGAAAGATGGCTCTATGAGACTATGTATAGATTATAGAGCACTTAATAAGGTAACTATCAAAAATAGATTTCCAATGCCTAGGTTGGAAGATCTATTTGATCAGTTACATCAAGCTAGGTATTTTACCAAGCTTGACCTTAGATCAGGATATCATCAGATCAGAATTAGGGCAGAGGATGTCCCTAAGACTGCATTTAGGACTAGATATGAGCACTATGAGTTTTTGGTGATGCCTTTTGGTCTCACCAATGCTCCTGCCACTTTTATGAAGCTTATGAATAGTATTTTACGGCCTTATCTAGGACATTTTGTAGTAGACTTTTTGGATGACATTCTGATCTACAGTGCATCAGAAGAGGAGCACTTGGAACACTTGAGAAAAGTATTTCAAGTGCTAAGGGAAAATTCGCTCTTTGCTAAGGAGTCAAAGTGTGAATTTTTCAAGACAGAGGTTAGATACCTTGGGCATATAGTCTCCCAGGATGGAATCCAGATGGATCCGGAAAAAGTAAGGGCTATTATGGAATGACCACATCCACGGAACCTGGAAGAGCTGCAGATCTTCCTAGGTTTATCAGGTTTCTATCAAAGATTCATTAAAAACTATGCCAAAATTGCTGTCCCGATGACGGAACAGCTTAAAGGGAAAGGGAAAGCCTTTCATTGGGGAGACGAATAGAAGCAAAGTATAGAAAAGTTGAAGGTAGCAATTGCTACAGCTCCACTTTTACATATAACAGATCCCAATAAACCATTTGTGGTTGAGACTGACGCGAGTGATTTTGCTATAGGAGCGGTTTTAGTACAGGATGGTCGACCATTAGCTTTTGAGAGCAAGAAACTAGAACCGGCTCAAAAGAATTACTCCGTCTATGAGAAGGAGTTGTATGCAATAGTCCATGCTTTGAAGAAGTGGCGTCATTATTTATATGGTGCCAAAGTTACGATAGTGTTTGATCAAGAGAGCATTAAGTGGCTCTCTAATCAAACAGACCTTAAAGGTCGTAAGGCCCGATGGGCAGAGACCCTTCAAGAGTTTGATTATGAGCTTAGGTATAGGAAGGGAAAGTTTAATATAGTGGCTGATTCACTTAGCCGCATGCCTATGCTCAATGGACTGAGTTTTACTCAGATAACGAGTGAGCTACTTGAGTCTATTAGAGGGAAATGTAGGCTTGATCCTGCATATTCCAAAATTTGGGAAGCCATAGAGAATGGGGATCGTGATATACGGGTTTCCAATGAGGATGGAGTATCGACGGGTACTCAAGAAAGATTCAAGTGGAAGAATTACAGTGTCCATGATGGATATCTATTATATAAAGGTAAGGTGTGTGTCCCTAGAGATACTGAGATGAGACGGCATATTTTATATGAGTGTCATGACACACCTAGTGCGGGACACCCAGGAGTTAACAAGACTTATGATCTTGTTAAGAGGCAGTTTTATTGGCCTGGACTTCATAAGGACGTCCTAGAGTATGTGCTTAAGTGCAATAAATGCCAGGTCAACAAAGCTGAGAGGTTGAGGATTGGAGGGCTACTCCACCCATTGGATATTCCCCATGGAAGTGGGAGAGTATCTCCATGGACTTTATAGTCGGATTACCTAAGACACAGAGAGGGCACGACTCGGTCTGGGTAATTGTGGATAGGTTAACCAAAATGGCTAGGTTTATTCCGACACGTACTACAGTGAAGACACCAGAGTTGGCTAGACTCTTTGTTAAGAACCTATACCGGTTATATGGTCTTCCTTTAGACATAGTTTCTGATCGGGATAGGAAGTTTACTAGCCACTTTTGGAGAGCGGTTTTCAAAAGGTTGGATACAAAGCTTAGCATGAGTACGGCCGAGCATCCACAGTCGGATGGGAAAACAGAAAGGGTTAACCAAATCCTAGAAGATATGCTTCAAGCATATGTGAATGAAAGGCAAACTAATTGGGAAGAGTACTTACCTATAGTAGAGTTTGCATATAATAGTGCCAAGCACTCTTCCACTGGGCATAGTCCATTTATTCTTATGTATGGGTTTCAGCCAAGGGCTCCTTATGCAGTTGGCTTGCAGAATGAAAAAGTTCAAGCTGCAAAGGACTTCTTGGAAGAAATGAATGATATGCTTATGCTAAGGACAGCATTAGGAAAGCTCAGGATAGGGCTAGAGCCTATGCTGACCCTCAGAGAAGAGATATCAACTTTGAGGTAGGAGAGCAAGTCTATCTTAGAGTTCCATCTAGGTCTGAAACCATGAAGACGGGACCTTGTCCAAAATTATCTCCTAGGTATTGTGGACCTTTCCAAATACTTAAGAGAATAGGAAAGATGGCTTACCAGCTCCAACTTCCAGAGAATAGTCAAATCCATCCAGTTTTTCATGTTAGCCGACTTAAGAAAAGGTTGGCTGAATCTGACAACCTCATTCCAGATAGTGAGGTAGTAGAGCCTATTTCTGTTCAATCTATTCCACATGAGCCAGAGAGTATTCTACGCACTCGAGAGAAACGGACGAGGATTCACTTGTATAAAGAGTGTCTAGTAAAGTGGAAAGATAGTTCAGAAGATAGTGCCACATGGGAGCGGGTTAGCACCCTTCAGAGATGGTTTCCCAGTTTCAGTTTACCTTCCCAAGAGCTTTCTTAAGGGGAAGGATATGGGGAAACAACACGGAGACAGGACCATGTATTTCTATACATGGGGATATAGTGGGAGTAGTGTTATTATTAGTTCTCTCTTTCTATTAGACCTTCCAATACCATTTTTGAGGACAAAAATGGATTTAAGGGGAAGGAAATGTTATATGAAGAACCCCTCAGAAGAGGTGTGAACCACCTCTTAGATTGATTATTACATGGGCTCACACATGAGTGCCATGTGGCACCCATGTGTGAAGCCATGTGGGGGGAATGACTCACAATGATGAAGAGAGAGAAAGGGTAACTAATGAGACACTACGCGGCTGGGCGGTGACTCGAAAAAAAGATCTCCGTGCGCACTCATCTCTGAGAAGACCTCGAATTCTGTGCAGTAACCTCCCCAAAAAAGTGAGGGGTATCATCAGGAATCAACATTAATCAACAACTCTAGATTTCCAAATTTCATGAAATTGAGAGGACCTAAAGTAAAATATATAAGCTTCCCAAAAGAACAAAAAACTCAGCAATTAGACACTCCCATAAGGAGATATGACCCTCCAAAATGAGCCATGTACACCTTCCAAAGGGTGACTCTTATTACAATAGGTTTGAACCTTTTGGACGTTTCGACCTATCAAACTAGCTTTAAATGACATGAAAATTGGTGCGTATGGTAAGAATGTAATCATACCATTTCATGTTCGAAAAAAATCTCGATGTATTTTAATGATTCTTTATATGCATTTAAGCTACTTTTTGCCTATAATCAAAACATTTTGATGAAATGGTATGCATGAATATACAAATTAAGTAGTAATCAAGGAATCCCTTGCAATAAATCATCAATCAAAAGGAATTTTTTAGTAAAATAAAATCATGCATTCATTCCACTGATGTCAAGTCATGCATCAAGAAAGTAGATGATTGACTCAATGAACTGTCATTTTGAATATTATTTGATTATCGATACATATTCTTTAATGAATTCATTTTCATTTCATGCCGAAGAATTAGTTAATGCATACCTATCAATGCATACATTCATTCATCCTCTCATAATTGACTAGTCATAAAGCTATGTGTTTCATTAATTGCATTAAAAAGAATGATCTTCAAAAGAATTGAAATGGTGGGAGAGGGGGGTTGAGATCCCCAGGAGTCTCATGAAGAAATCTAGGGTATCCTCAAGACTCCATGGCAGCCATATCTAGGGTATCCTCTCATAGGATCCCACATAACCTTCGTTCCCTGCTTGATGCCCCGATCTTGGAAGAAGAAATCATTGAAGTCATTGAGTGCCCTCCCTAATGGTAAAAGCACGGGGTCGGATGCGCTCACTAATGAGTTCTTTAAGTCCTTCAATTTGGTGGTTGCCACCCTCTTCATCTAGTCTGGCAAGAGGCACTCGAGTTTGGCACACTTTCATCTTGTCTCAACAATGGTATCATCAACTTAATTCACAAAAAAGTAGAAAAGAAAAGAATTGAGAACTGGCATCCAATTATGATGCTCCAAAGGGGATATACGATCATTGCCAAAGTTATTTCCAATAGAATTTCTTGCCATCTGAGAGTGTGGTTAAGTGGCGACCAAAAGGGTTTCGTCAAAGGCAGGTCAATTTTGGAAGCCATTATAGATATCTCGGAAGGCCTTGATTTCACATGAAATGCTTAAGAGTTATTTGATCTTGGTCATGGGGAATAAAGAGAGACCTCAAATATAGTCGAGGTAAATTTGATTTCTAGATAAACAATGCAAACCATCCACAACAATTGAAAATCACATCACCGCTAGCAGACATCTCTATCTAATGGAATAATTGAGGGCAATAGTAAAAAAGAGCTCGATGTTGATATTCACCCAGTAGGAACATTTTGTAGAAGAGTGAAAACTATTTTGATGAAAGTTGTTCTACATTTTCAGGTCCTTGAGCCGCTGGATAATAAACTTTCATTCTAATCCATCATATGATTTATCAAAACCTACCTTGAGAAATAGAAGGTTTTGGTCCTCATCGATCCGAGATACAAGGTGGAAAGAATGTGGTTGGTAAGAGCTTTGTCAAAGATCTTGTATATAGTATGGAGCATGGTGGTAGGCTGCGAATTTTCAACTCTGCTCTTGCACTCTTTCTTATGGATGAGCTTTATCATGCCTTGATTCAAGCATCTTGGTACAGTTTGTAAGAAGAAAGTTAATAGAAAAGAAGTGCTATGAGTCCATCATGGAAGATCCAACTTCATTAGAGAATTCATGTGATCTTATAAGACAAAATTCATCTTTGATTATAATCAACAAGCATGTGTAAGTGCGAATGATTAGATCAATTGGAGAAGTAGAGGTCAATGATGAAGATTCAATAAGGTTTCTATGAGAATAGATTGAATTTAATCATTCGGGTTTGTGCTATGTCTTTCAATTTTGGTACAATACTATTGGTCAAAGATGACATGGTGCCATTCAATATATCTTCGTATTCAAAATTTGAAATCATGAAGATTATCATAGCCCATGATATGTAAGTGCTCTCTCAAGTTAGCCAGGTTCCAACGTTGATTAACTAAAACCACCTCCATATCATTGTTGGGCAACTTTACATTTATTTCAAATGAGACTAAAAATACTTTAGAGCTCTATAAGCATATCCACTTTCCAAGTTTACACATCCAATGATCATTGTAAAATCTAATTTACAAAGAGGTAGGATGTTTGAAATAGTGAAACCTATACCTATTTCATCAATTTTACAATGGTATATATCCTAGTTTGACAATCCCCAATTTTCTCCTTGAAAACTTTCTACTACCTCATATGTAATATCTTTATGTAGGAACATTGAATGAGTTTCTACAACAGAAAGACCTTGAAATATGAACACAAATCAATGAATTCATAGATTCCAATGTAGACCTATCAAGAGGAAAATGAATGGGCGCAATTTGTCCGCTATGTTGGTGTCGTAGTCGGTATGCGCATCAAAAACGTGCGGTATTTCCGACGCTTGTACCAACGGCCATATCAACGACTCTGCTGGGAGTACCGATGCCCATACAGACGAGTGCTGGGAGTACCGACACTGATACCGATGACCATATGTGCAAATTTTTTTTTTGGGCAGAGTGTGTTGTCTTTTGCTACAACAACGTTACCATGATGTTGTTTAGCAAAAGACAATACACTTTGCCCAACCCTAAACCGAGTACATGTGATATTTACTCTAATGGCAACCAAAACATGATTGTATATGAGCAAAAGTGAACCATGAATCATGTACAAAAAGTTCTATATTCCATAAATGAAGGATGTACAAGAGTGTGGCAAAGCACTTCCATATAGGAACCAAATACAAAATGTGACAAAGCACTTCCATATAGAAACCGAATACAAAATTATGGTACATCATTGCCACATAGGAGTGTAATACAAAATTGTGGCAAAGCACTACCATGCATATGTCCAAGGGGATCAAAACAACACCTACAATCTTGCAATAAAGCATATGCATAAAATGAGAAAAATTGACATGACATTTATAAAGAACAACTAAAAATATGAAACCAAGCTATAAGTTTACCTAATCATAGATTCTCCCATGAAATGATTGCATCGTGTCCCTCTAAGTCATGCATCAGTGCAGCCAATCCATGACGATATCCATAAGCTTCTTCGGTTTGCGTTTGAGGACGACCCACTACCAAATCCTATAATAAATATGAAAAATGTTAGATGAACATACATGATGTGCTTACTACAAACAAATTCAATAATTAAAATTATACTTACAAATTGGTTGCGCATACTGTCGTATCCACCGCTACCTAAATGCGACATTCCAACTGTATCTAAACATGTGGCCACTGCATCTCGCTACTGATGATATCGATCAGGAGTATGTTGCTTCTCATCCTGAATCGATTCCCACTCCTCAACATCTAACCATACAGGCTTCGCTAAGCCTGCTCTGAAAGCATCACAAGCCTCGAACCGCTAATGAGACATCACCTCGCATGTCGTATGCTGAATCCATTCTGAACTCACAATAGGATGCCCAGGTGCTGGTCGGTATTCTTCATCTATCAATTGTGTGATATAATTTTTGGAATCCTTATCCTAGTCGCTCCATTGTAACATGACAGAATGTCCAAACTCTATGGAGCAAAGCTGTCGAATGCGCTAACGCATGGACTTTCCCACCACATCCATGACTAGAGCTCCATCACGTATGTGATATATCTTGGAGTCGTCATGGTCATGCACTCCCCAAGGTGTACGTGGAGATCCCATCTGATCCAATGTGGAGATGTTAATATATATATATATATATATATATATATATATATATATATATATATATATATATATATATATATATATATATATATATATATATATATATATATATATATAGATATATATATATATATATATATATATATATATATATATATATATATATCCTAAATAATCTATAGGGTGTATGCATGTGTGTATATGTATATGCATGTGTGTATATGTATATGCATATGCATGTATGTATATGCATATGCATGTGTGTATGCATATGCATTTGTGTATGTATATGCATTTGTGTATGCATATGCATGTGTGTATGCATATGCATTTGTGTATGTATATGCATTTGTGTATGCATATGCATGTGTGTATGCATATGCACGTGTGTATGCATATGCATGTGTGTATGCATGTGCATATGCATTTGTGTATGCATATGCATATGCATGTGTATGTATATTCATGTGTGTATGCATATGCATTTGTGTATGCATATGCATTTGTGTATGCATGTATGTGTGTATGCATATACATGTACATATGCATATATATGCATGTGTGTATGTGTATGCATATGCATGTATGTATATGTATATGTATTTGTATGTGTGTATGCATATGTATTTGTGTATGCATGTGTGTATTTGTGTATGCATATGCATGTGTGAATTTGTGTATGCATGTATGTATATGCATATGCATGTGTGTATGTGTATGCATGTGTATATATATGCATTTGTGTATGCATATGCATGTGTGTATGCATATTCATGTGTGTATGCATATGCATGTGTGTATGCATATGCATGTGTGTATGCATATGCATTTGTGTATGTATATGCATTTGTTTATGCATATGCGTGTGTGTATGCATATGCATTTGTGTATGCATATGCATTTGTGTATGCATATGCATTTGTGTATGCATATGCATATGCATGTGTATGTATATGCATGTGTGTATGCATATGCATGTGTGTATGCATATGCATGTGTGTATGCATATGCATGTGTGTATGCATATGCATGTATTTTTGTATGCATATGCATGTGTGTATACATATGCATTTGTTTATGCATATGCATTTATGTATGCATATGCATTTGTATATGTATATGCATTTGTGTATGCATATGCATGTGTGTATGCATATGCATTTGTGTATGCATATGCATATGCATGTGTATATATATGCATGTGTGTATGCATATGCATGTGTGTATGCATATGCATGTGTGTATGCATATGCATGTGTGTATGCATATGCATGTGTGTATGCATATGCATGTGTGTATGCATATGCATGTGTGTATGCATATGCATGTGTGTATGCATATGCATGTGTCTATGCATATGCATGTGTGTATGCATATGCATGTGTCTATGCATATGAATTTGTGTATGCATGTATGTGTGTATGCATATGCATGTCTGTATGCATATGCATGTCTGTATGCATATGCATCTGTGTATGCATATACATGTGTGTATGCATATGCATGTGTGTATGTGTGTATGTGTGTATGCATATGCATGTGTATATGCATATCCATGTGTGTATGCATATGCATTTGTGCATGCATATGCATTTGTGCATGCATATGCATTTGTGCATGCATATGCATTTGTGCATGTATATGCATTTGTGTATGCATATGCATTTGTGTATGCATATGCATTTGTGTATGCATATGCATTTGTGTATGCATATGCATTTGTGTATGCATATGCATATGCATGTGTGTATGCATATGCATTTGCATTTGTGTATGTATGTATGTATATATATGTATTTGTATGTATATGTATGTATTTGTATGCATGTGTATATCTATATGCATATGCATTTGTATATGTGTGTATCTATATATATGTATTTGTATTTCTATGCATATGCATTTGTGAATGTATATGCATTTGTGTATGCATATGCATGTGTGTATGCATATGCATGTGTGTATGCATATGCATTTGTGTATGTTTGTATGTGTGTATGTGTGTATGTGTATACATGTGTGTATGTGTCTATGCATATGCATGTGTATGTATATGCATATGCATGTGCGAATGCATGTATGTATGCATATGTGTATGCATATGCATGTGTGTATGCATATGCATGTGTGTATGCATATGCATGTGTATGCATATGCATTTGTGTATACATATGCATATGCATGTGTGTATGCATATGCATTTGTGTATGCATCTTCATTTGTGTATGCATATGCATTTGTGTATGTATATGCATGTGTGTATGCATATGCATTTGTGTATGCATATGCATGTGTATGTATATGCATGTGTATGTATATGCATGTGTGTACGCATATGTATTTGTGTATGCATATGCATTTGTGTATGCATGTATGTGTGTATGCATATGCATGTGTGTA
>CM035417.1:78696589-78709089 GCA_020310875.1 Ceratopteris richardii | reverse complement strand
TCAAGAGACTAAAATTGATAGAGCAGATCTCCAGAAATGGCTCAAACATATCTCCTCGACCCATGTTTGGATTTCAACATCGCACCAACGGGGGTCCGATGGGACAGTAATCAGTATTAATCGATTCTGGTTTGAAAATATTGAGAACTCCATTGAAGATGAGCACCATCGATGGATTGTTGTTTCCTTTGGTGCTCCCTTTCCTTTCACTTTAGTTTCTATGTATGCCCCTAATGGGGAGTTGGAGAGACTGAACACTTGGGCCTCCTTGCACTCGCTCCCCCACAATGTGCTTATTTGTGGTGACTTCAACATCATGGAGGACCATATGGACATATGGAATGGCAAGGGCAGGGTCATCGATAGTCGGGAGAAAGAAACATGGGACAAAACCAAACTGCACTTGGATTTGGTCGAATTCAAAGATTCGAACGGCTTTTCGTGGTCAAATCTCCAAGTGGGCGAGGACTTGAGGAAAGCCAAACTCGATAGATGCTACATTTCTCAGAGCTTTACTCATCAGTGGGGCCACCCCTCCCTCTTGCAATGCACTGAGCTCACCATCTCAGATCACTACCCGATCGTTATCGCTTCCCAACCATTCACCAAAATCCATAAGGCTCCTTGGTTCCATGCCTGCATGACCTCCTTCTCTCTCCCCTCCATCCATCAAGAAATTGTTGATGTGTGGAAGGCGGTGTTCGCCTACCGCTCGTCCCCAGCCAAGTGTTGGAGAGGTGCGGTCGATAAGTCACGACATATCATGATTAGATCCAGGAAGATGCTCGAGACTATGCCGCGGGCTCGTAGAGAAGCTCTACATCATAGACTCTAGAGACTCGAGGAGGAAGTGAACAAAGGAAAAGCTCAATCCTAGAAAGGTCTACGAAAAATTAGAGCACTGCTAAGATATGAGAAGAAATACAAAGGAAAAATTTGAAAATTTTCTTCAAGGAGTGGTGGGTTGGTAAAGCCAACAAACCCACCAAAGAGATGTGCCGCATCCTTAAAATGAAACAAAATAGAGAATTGATCCCCCTATTGCTAGACTCAAATGGCAATGTATGCAATAGGGAAGAAGATAATTTCGGGATCATTGAAGGGAACATCACGAGACTCTTGGGGACCTCGACCCCCTTCTCCCACCATAGACAAGACTACATGGCAGCCATATCTTGGGTTTCCCCCCACAGGATACCACTCAGCCTTCATTCCCTGCTTGATGCCCCAATCTCATAAGTAGAAATCATTGAAGTCATTGATGCCCTCCCTTGTGGTAAAAGCCCGGGCCCAAACGGCCTCACTAATCAGTTCTTTAAATCCTTCAAGTTGGTGGTCGCCACCCCTCTTCGTTTGGTTTAGCAAGAGGCACTCGAGTTTGGTGCGCTTCCGACTTGTCTCAACAATGGCATTATCAAGTTAATACACAAAAAGGGGAAAAGAACAGAATAAAGAACTGACATCCTATTACGATGCTCCAAACAGGATATAAGTTCATTGCCAAAGTTATAGCCAATAGAATTTCCAGCCGTTTGAGAGCATGGTTAAGCAAGGACCAAAAATGTTTCATCAAAGGCAGGTCAATTTTGGAAACCATTATAGATATCTGGGAAGGTCTCGACTTTGCAAATGGGTCAAGACAAGATGTGGTCTTCCTCAAGATCGACTTTGATGAAGCCTACGATAGGCTGGAATGGGACTATATTGTGCAGTCACTGAAAGATCTTGGATATAGTAAAAAATTCACCAAGATGATCGTGAACCTTCTGGGAAACGAGTCGACTCAAATTAATGTTAATGACAAACTTTTGAAGGTGATCAAACTTAGAAGATCAATTAGACAAGGTTGCCCATTGGCTCCCCTTCTCTTTGCCATTGCCACAAAAGGGCTTAGCAGGCTGGTGGAGCATCAGGTGGAAGCTGGTAATATCAAAGGCCTCCGTTTGCCTCATGAACACGGCCAGATCACCATGAGACTTTTTTCCGATGATATGAACACGTTTGTCCACAATGATAGTACCAGCCTGGAGATGTTCTGGAGGTGTTTGGATACTTTTTGTGAAGCCTCTGGTTCCATAATCAACCACTCTAAGACCGCCTTCAGAGCTATTGTCGGGTCCCAACCTGACCTTCTCTTTGATCATGGCTATCAAATCATTCCACAGGGCCAAATTTTTCGGCTCCTTGGGATTCCTTTGGGGTTTGGTATCTCTATGGAGCACGGTGGAACTGGGTGCTGGCCACACTCAAAAACAAGCTAAAATATTGGAGAGGTATGCAAATCAATCTTGTTGGTCGTGCTACGATATCAACGCGTTCCTCATATCATCGACCATTTACTTCCTTTCTTATTGGAGACCGAAAGAGCAAGATCTATCCAAACTGGATAGTATATGTAGAAAATTCCTTTGGACGGGCGACCATAAGAGGAGGGGGGTGCCTAAAATCAAAGTGGTCCATCTACACTAGCCAAAGAGATAGTGGGGGCCTTGGCAATCTGGACATTGAGTGCATGGCTAAAAAACTTGCGACAAAATGGATGATTAAGGCTTGGTGCAAGGGGGAGGCCTCGTGGGCCAAGTTGATTTTCAGAAACAAGAATGAGTTGGCTCACATGGGATTCCCAAATTGGAAGAATCTTAACATCTTGACCCTGTTGTTTTCGCTGATCCACGTCTTCCCGAAAGGCTCGACTCTTGTGTGCTCCCTATGGAAGAGTTGGAATAAAGTTAAAGCTACACAAGAATAAGTGAAGACTGGAAGTGGGCAGCTCGTATCAGACAAAACGACTCTATCTGGTTTCCAATTCCTGGCATCCAGAGCGTGGAATCTTGGAACATTCAAAACGCCAAGAAGCTATGGAACAATGGCTTCAAAAAATGGAAATATCTCTGGAAACAATACACCAACCAGTGGATCAACTTTGAGGATATTGACCCTAGCGTCAACATTTCGTATGAAGAATGGAACACTTTTCAAAGCAGATGCCTCGCCTGGGACCGCTCTAAGGTACGCCTTCTCATGGGGCACGACATGTCGAGCTCGTTTGGTCTCAAATGGCGCAATGGGAATAGCCTATCAAAAATCCTAAACATCAAAGAAATGATTGATTATTAGGTTAACCTCAATAAGAAGTGGTGCCTGTCATGGATGCAGCTTCGGTGGGACATGAAGTTCATGGCTATCTGGCACCCCCTCATAGAAATAAAAAAGTCTCTCCTCTTATGGAAAATTCTTCATCGTGGAATCTGGACCAACCTTAAGGCTAGCAAATTTTGTGGGATACCTCCCTAGTGCAAACGCTACTACCGACCTATCGAAGATGTTTCTCACATCTTCTTTACATGTCCCGATTCCTATAGGCTATGGCAAATTGTCAGAAAGAAAATTAGTCTTCATAAACATATTAGTTGGAAGCAAGATCTGTTGGGAGAAGCGATCGGCTGCTTTGTGACTCTCTTGAATGCTATCAGAGGGGAGGTCCTATGGAAAATCTGGCACGAAAGATGTGCTTTTAACTGTGGCAACTCCCCCAAAGAGTGGTCGATTGAGAAATCATTGTTCCTCCTTGGCAAAAGGATCATTAACTATAAGAAATCCCCCCCTTCAGGCATCATCAAGTGCTCATCTTGATCAACAACAAGCTTAAACCCAAGTGGGCCCCACATGAGGGTGATGAGAGGGTGATTAAGCTTCTTTGTAATGCCATCTAAACTCTGTAACAACTACCCCTTCTTTGTGGGATTCGGGGGGTCCCATGGGCACTAGTCCCCTTCTCTTGTACTTTTCTTTAATTAATTCAAGTCAGGGAGAGTAGAGTAAAGCCGAACTTCCTTTATTAAAAAAAAAGACTTGAATAAAAATGTGGTTGTCATTTTCAAAGATAATGAAGAAAAGAGCACTTACATTGGGAGTGACATAAAATGGGATAGACGTATCTAAAACAATTGTCTTAATAATATAGAGATGTATCCTTATGGTCATATAAGGACTTCATACACTTATAATTATGCTTATTTGGCCAAAATTAAAGAGGAGATTGACGAATTCTTCAACAGAAGTTTTATTTACAAAGTTGAGAACACCGAATTCTTCAACAGAAGTTTTATTTACAAAGTTGAGAACACCGAATGGGTGTTGTTGATATATTTAGGTAATGATGTGTGTGAACACACTAAGACCATCAGGGCACTTTTTTCCCCCTTTAGGAGGTTTTTTCCCCTAGCTTCTATATACGCCTATTGTCCTAACAGGTTACTTATCTTTGACCATTCTAGTGGTAATACATTAAGTATTGTGTGTTGTGCTCCAAGCTTCTTCTTCTTCCTTGTGATCTTCACGTGCTTCTATAGACCTCGATATCCAACAATTGGTACCGCAGCAGGTCACCGCTTCATCTAGGGTGTCGTCAACACCTCTCCGGTCACACTCTCAAAATCGCACGAAATTTGGTGAGCATACTCAAGATGATTAGGAGATCAAAATATCTTTGGCTTGTGGTGCCGAAATCATGATATGAGCTCATTTCAGCCTCCGAATGCACTACCATAGTGCTTGTGTAGGCAGTTTCATCTTTTTGTACCAAGGATAAATACAAGTCTTGGTTCACCACTATAAGCATCTTAAAGTCTGTTACAGGCTTAGCACAACTCGACATAGTAGTTCTATTTAACTTTTTGAAATACAATCAGTTTTCTACATTAGGATATTTTAGGTAGTGGCCGTCGCTAAAAGCAGTGATGTATTTCGTATGTTGGCTATTGAGGATAAGTTGGATGGTACAAATTACCCATTATGGGCTTATATGATGCACCAAGTATTGGTTGCAAAAGGACTGTGGAATATTGTGTAGGGCGTTACCCATTATGGGCTTATATGATGTGTCATGTATTGGTTGCAAAAGGACTGTGGAATATTGTGTAGGGTGTTGAAAAACATCCAATTTATCTGCAAACACAATTGTGGAAGGTCATGTAGATGGTGTTGAAGATGGCGATATTCTTCATGTTCCTATTCGTGTTGCAGTTCCTACTACATCTTCTATAGAGCAAATTCATTGGAATGACAAAGATGCTCAGGCACATGCATTAATAGCCTTATCTATCAAACATGCCATTATTCCTCACATTCGCTCTTGCAAAACAGCTAAGGATGCTTGGGATACATTTACCACTTTATACCAGGCAAAGAATGAGGCTCGTCTTCACACATGGGAGCTAGCTCCAAAGGCTAAAGGTATGAAGATTGTTCTAAATAAATGGGTGTTTAAAATAAAGAGAAATATTGATGGTTCTATAGCTATGCATAAAGCTAAACTAGTAGCAAAAGGATTCAAGCAAACTCACGACATTGACAATGAAGAGACTTTCATCTCGATTGCAAAGATGGGAACAATTAGAATCTTGATTGTAGTGAGTGCAGCAAGGAGATGGCCATTGTACCAACTTGACATAAAAAATGCTTTTCTCAATGGTGAACTTCAAGAAGAGGTATACATGAGTCAACCGATTGGATCTGAAGATAAAAAGCATCCAGATTTTGTTTGAAGATTGAAGAAAGCTTTGTATGGGTTGAAGCGCTTGGAACCAAACATTGGTTGAGTACCTCACAAGGTGTGGGTATAGTCCAAGTAGTGCAGATCCCTCTCTCTACATGAAGAAAGAAGAAGGTAAGTAGGTATACATATGTATATATGTGAATGATCTCATCATAACAGGAACTAATGCTGCAGGAATACAAGAGATAAAAAGAAAACTCGGTAAGGAGTTTAAAATCTCAGATCTTGGTGAGCTGAAATATTTTTTAGGCATTGAGATAGTCTATGGGAAAGATGGCATCTACTTGATGCAATGAAAGTACTTGTTGGATGTTCTCTTTAGATTTGGAATGAGTGAATGCAAACCACTCACTCAACCTATGGACACCAATATGAACCCATGCTCAACTGATGGAGAGAAGTTACATGATGTAACTACATATAGAAGTATTATAGGTTCATTGATCTATGCAATGACCACAAGACCAGATTTGTGTTACATCATTGGAGTTCTTTCTCAATTTATGCAAACTCGAATAAGTGAACATTTAAATTCAGCCAAACGAGTGCTAAGATATGTGAAGCACACAATCAATCATGCCTTGTTTTATAGATACGATGAAGAACCGCAGGTGAAGGGCTTCAATGATGCTGATTGGATTGGTTCGAAGGAAGATAGAAGATCCACTTCAGGTTATGTGTTCATGATAGGTAGCCAACCTATCACATGGAGCTCGAAGAAGCAACCTACTATTGCACTATCATCTAAAGAACTTGAATATAGAGGATTATCCTTTGCAACTTGTGAAGCTATGTGGATTAAGAAGTTCTTGGCTGATCTTGATGTGTAGGTAGAGACCATTCCAATTTATGGTAACAATGTGTCCACTATTCACTTGACAAACAATCCAATGTTTCATGCATGAAGTAAGCACATAGAAGTGCATTATCGTTATGCTCGAGAAAACGTTTTGAGCAAGGATGTGGATATTAAGTTCATTAGAACCAATGACTAGGTTGGAAACATGTTTACAAAGTGCTTAGATGCTTCTAAGATAAAGAGATTCAAGGATAAAATCAACGTGCAGGATATGGCTGAAGGTGCAAGCTCACATGTGAGCTTGAGGGGGAGTGTTAAAAATAAAGAAGCAAGATCATATATATTTTGCAAAAAGGATTTTCTTTAAACAGAAGGAAAATAAAAAAATGAAAAATGGAATCATTTACTTCAACAAGTAGTGGAGGTTGTTGGAGATAGATGTCTGCGGAAGCACGCGAACAACACAAGGAAGAAGAAGAAGCTTGGTGCACAAAACACACAATAGTGAATGTATTACTAGAGAATGTACAAAGATAAGTAGCCCATTAGGGCAATAGGCGTATATACAAGCCGGGGGAAAAAAACCTCCTAAAGAGGAAAAAAAGTGCCTCGGCGGTCCTAGTGTGTTCACACACATCACTACCTAAATATATCAACAAATCCCCCCTGGGAGTGATGCGGTGAACAAGGAGCTGGCACTCATGTATAAGGAAGTGCCAAGCTATGTGGAAATCACTCCATAAAAGGAAGTAAGCCCAAAGCTTTGCGGAAAGCTTCAAACTTCTCCCTAGGCAGAGCCTTCGTGAAAAGGTCTGCAATGTTCTCCTGCATGGGCACATATGCCAAGCTGATCTCCCCAGTAGAGAACCTCTCCCTGACATAGTGATAATGCACCTCAATGTGCTTAGTGCGAGCATGGAACAGAGGGTTCCTCGCAACTACCAATGCGCTCTGACTGTCAGTGAAGATGGTGGTGGCAGAAGACTGTCCAACACCCAAATCAGCCATAAGGTGTCATAGCCACACACACTCAACAGTCGCTGTGAAAGCTGCCCTATACTCAGCCTCACAACTGGAAGTGGCCACAATAGGCTGCTTCTTGCTCAACCAAGATATACATGAGCTACCAAGCATGAAGCAAAAACCACTGGTGGACACACGAGTGTCATAGCAACCAGCCCAATCTGAGTCAGAAAAAGCATGAAAATCTGGCGGTAGTGATCCCCCCTTGGGATAAAACAACCCAAGTAGCCGAGTACCACTCAAGTAGCGAAAGATGCGCTTAACCGCCTTCCAATGCGTGACTCCTGGGCAATGCATAAACCTGCTCATCTGTGAGACAGCAAACTGAATATCTGGCTGAGTAATGCATAAGTAAATCAAGCATCCAACAGCCTGCTGATAGAGAACAGCATCAAATGCATCTCCAGCATCATGAAAACTCAATCGTAAACCTGTCTCCATAGGAGTGGCAATAGGCTTACAGTCTTCAAGGCCAAAATGCTGTAATAATGTGTCAATATATTTCGTTTGACACAAAGCCATTCCACCATCAACTTGCATAAACTGAATGCCCAAATAGTGATGCAAATGCACCAAATCAGACATCTCAAATGAGGCATGCAAATCAGCCTTAAAATCAGCAATATGCTTCTCAATAGGACAAGTGAGCAGCATGTCATCAACATAGACAACAATGATCAGAAGCACATCATTAGCACGCTTAACATATAAGGTGCTTTCAGTTGGACTGTTCTCAAAACCATGTGCAATCAGATAGGCATGTATCTTCTCTTACCAACCACGTGGTGCTTGCTTTAAACCATATAACACCTTCTTTAACCTGCACACTTGGTTTTCATGCCCTTTCTGCACAAAGCCACGGGGCTGAAAAACATACACTTCTTCATGCAAGTCACCATTCAGAAATGTTGTTTTAATGTCCAATTGATGTACATTCCAACCATGATGGGATGCAAGTGCACAAATGCTCCGAACAGTAGTCATACGGCATGTAGGTGCAAAGGTCTCATCAAAATCTATGCCTCTTTCCTGCGCATAACCCTTTGCAACAAGCCTAGCCTTATACCTATCAACTGTACCATCAGGTTTACACTTCAGCTTGTATACCCACTTAGTGCCAATGGCCTTCTTTGCCAGGAGGCAAGTCACATAAAGACCATGTACCATTCTTCATTATAGCATCATATTCAGATTGCATAGTAGCCATCCAATTTTCTGAATTCTGTGCTTCATCAAAAGAAACAGGATCATTCTCATCACAGAGGCTAGATGCAACCATATCATAGCAATCTGATGCAAAGGAGGCACTATGAGAGCCTGAACGAGTACAATATGACAAAGGTGCATCTAATTTGTTGCCACGCAAAGTTTGCACTAGCCATTTTGGCATAGTCTTTGCCTGCTCAAATCAGCTGTCTAATCAACAAGTGCATCATGTAAATCTGCATCAGAAATGGAATGATCTGCATCATCATATGAAACCTGCAAAGGCTGAGAAGTTGCCTCATTAGGACCAGCACTAGACTGTCCACCTGTAAAAAGAGGCATCAAAGTATCATACATGTCTTTAGAGCTAACAGATGTCTCCTTAGTACATGAAAGCAATGGCTAAATAGCATCTTCCACAAAGACAATATCACGGCTAACCAGATTGCGTTTAGTCTGTGGATGATACAGATCGATAGCCTTTACTTTCATAACTATACCCAACAAAAATACATTTTACTGCCTTATCATCCAATTTTCTACGATGTTGTTCAGGCACTAGTGCATATGCCAAACAACCAAAAACCCGCAGATGAGCAACAGATGGCTTGCGATCATGCCAAGCCTCATATGGAGTGATAGACTGTAGCGCTTTAGTGGGACACCTGTTAAGTACATATGTTGCACACATGATAGCCTCAAGCCAGAAACTATGTGGTAAAGCCTGACTCTTGACCATACACCTCGCCATCTCCATGAGTGACCTGTTCTTCCGTTCAGCAACTCCATTTTGTTGAGGTGTATACGGCACTGTACACTGGTGTTTTATCCCACGTTCAGCCAGAAATGCATTAAAATCAGAAGACATATATTCCCCCCCTCGATCAGAATGGAGGGTGCCCATTTTACATGCTGACATATTTTCAGCCAAAACCAAAAACTGTTTGAAGCACAAAAACACTTCGGACTTTGCCTTCAATGGATATACCCATGCATGCCTGGAAAAATCATCAATGAAAGTCACGAAGTAAAGATAGTTTCCAAAAGAAGGTGTCTGCATAGGACCACAGACATCACTATGTACAAGCTGCAATTTTTGCGTAGCCCGAACTGATCCATCTTTTGGAAAGGAGGAACGCTGCATTTTGCCCAGAATACAGCCTTCACATACATGTTTTCCAGGTGCCTCAAGCTTGGGTAAAGAAGACACCATATCAGATTTCTGCAGGCATAGCAAACTAGCAAAATTCAGATGACCAAAGCGTGCATGCCAAAGCTTTGCATCTGAGATAGCCTGAGAATCATGAACTGCACATGCCGAATCATTCACAGATCTTTCATAGTCTATGAGCTTATACAACCCACGACATAAAATGCCAGAAGCAATAATAACATCGCCATTTGACAGATCATGAACTGTACATCTGTCATCAACAAATTTCACAACCAAGCCAATCTTGGCTAATGCAGAAACTGATAACAAATTCTTCTTGATCCCTGGCACAAATAAAGCATCTGACAAGGTGAAAGAACTACCATCAGTAGTAGTCAGAATGATATTACCAACTCCCAAAATAAGATAAGAGGAGTTGTTGGCGCATGTGACAGTATTCCCTGTAGGGGTAGGCTCGAGTGAAGAGAAGAAACTGTGCTACGAGGTAATATGTTTGGTCGCCCCATTGTCAAAGTACCAAACATCTGAGTCCACTGCAGACATGCACTACTCATGAGAAGATGGGTCAGAACTGCAAATAGTAGTAAACGCCCATTCTTCTTCCTACACAAGATGTGCAGACTCTGTTTTTGGTGTAGAGGCCTCTGCAACAACCATTCCAGCCTCTTTTTTCTTTGCCTCTTTTGCAGCCAGTTTTGGACAGTTCTTTATGATATGATCATTCCCTTTATAGTACTTGCAAAACAATTTCTGCTTTTCTGATTTCTTCTCATCTTTATCATGGTTCTTCGAATGTGCAGCATTTGCAGATTTCTGCTTACTAGTAGAAGAGCTCCATTTTCCTTTGCCCTTCTGACTAGCCAGGAAAGCTTGATCTGCAACATGCATAATGGACCTGTTCTGCCTGGAATGATCTTCCTGCAACAGAATAGAGACTAACTCCTCAAATGATAAGGCATTTGGATTGGCTTTCATCATCAACAGAAGAGTAGAAGCAAAACTCTGATATGAATCAGGAAGACCATTCAGAATGGTCTGCACAAGTGAGCTATCTGGTATAACCTCATCAGCAGAAATCAACTGTTCCTTCAAGTCTTTGATCTTTGTTAGGAAACTGTCCATAGAATCACCTTCATTCATGTGCTCACTCTCCAACTGTTTTCGGAGGTAAGCAACATGAGCCTCATTCCTAGCTTGGTACAATGTGGTTAGTGTATCACAAGCATCCCTAGCTGTTTTGCAAGAGCGAATATGAGGAATAATGGCACGTTTGACAGACAAGGCTATCAATGCATGTGCCTGGGCATCTCTGCCATCCCAACGAATTTGCTCTGCAGTAGGTGCAATAGAAACAAGAGCACGAACAGGAATCTGCGGAATATCATCTTCGACACCATCTTTATCAGCTCCAGCACCTGTATTTGCAGTACCTGTAGTTGTAGGTGTAACAGGACGTCTTTCAACACCCTGCACAATGTTCCACAGTCCTTTTGCAACCAATACATGTCGCATCATATAAGCCCATAATGGGTAGTTGGTACCATCCAACTTATCCTCAACAGCCAACATACGAAATACATCACTACTTTCAGCCATGGCCGGTGACTAAAATACCTTGATGCAGAAAATTGACTGTATCTCAAAAAGTTGAACAGAACTGCCTAGACGAGTTCTGCTAGACCTGTAGCAGACTTCGAGACGCTTAAACTGGCGAACAGAAACTGGTATATACCTTTGGCACAAAAGGATGAAATAGCCTGCACAAGCACTACGATAGTGCGTTTGGAGGCCGAAACAAGCTCAGATCGTGATTTCGGCACCACAAAGCGAAGTTGTTTTGATCTCGGAAACACGCTGAGTATGCTCACCAAAATTCGTGCAATTCTGAGACTGCAAACGGAGGAGTGTCGACGGCACCCTAGATGAAGCGACGACCTGCTCTAATACCAATTGTTGGAGATAGATGTCTGCGGAAGCACGCAAACAGCACAAGGAAGAAGAAGAAGCTTGGAGCACAAAACATACAATAGTGAATGTATTACTAGAGAATGTACAAAGATAAGTAGCCCATTAGGGCAATAGGCGTATATACAAGCCGGGGGAAGAAAACCTCCTAAAGAGGAAAAAAAGTGCCCCGGCAGTCCTAGTGTGTTCACACACATCACTACCTAAATATATCAACAGAGGCCAAAAGAGAATGAATCAAAAGAGAAACAAATCCAAAAACTGAACTAAAAGAGAAGAGTGGTTGCTCAAAGTAGTGGAGGAGTTATGGAGAAGAGCTCTCAAACTCATTATGAGAGTTCGTGGTCATTTGGCTACAAAAGAGCCAAGGGAGGACACTCAAGAAGAGAGGAAGAAGGTATTGAAGTCCTCTTGTAGGTATTTCATTTGGTTTTAGTCATTTCATTATGTTCAATCTCACAGACTATGTCCAGCCGCATACCAATTTTTGGGTAGCCTAATTGTGAGAGTCATCTCTCTCAATATATGTATCCATTTTTAGAGTTTAAATATTCGTTAGAAAGCTTATCACAGTTACTTCCTTTGTCTGTTATATCAAATTCATTATGCTCTATGATTTACTCAGGTTTTAGTGAAGTCTAGTTTTTAGCCTAATTGAGTGGACATGCAGCCTGTTTTGAGGCAAAGAGTTCCCAAACCAAAACTACTCCAAATTGCATGTTTGATAGCTCATTTGAAGCTTATTAGTTTCTAGCTTTAGTGACGAAAGTCTTAAG